>JAKTWD010000052.1:0-31513 GCA_030581935.1 Metschnikowia corniflorae | reverse complement strand
CATTGTACGACTTGTAGAACGAGTCAATTCTCATTTTAGAGTACATTGCAAGGCTTCCAAAAGATCAGCCTTGTGGTGGTGTATTAACTTTTCTGCCTGAGGTATATTCGTTCAACTCTCCGTGGTCATATCCATCGAATTGATAATCCTTGTTCTCGTTGCGTTTTGGATGAGCAATATATGACCCTCTATTGGTCAATCGCCCGAAGTGATAGTGTCAAATCTTTCTCAAATGATGAACTTGACCCATTGTTACGGCTTTAAGGCAAATTTTCCACTTTTGGAGGATAAACGGCTTTTGCAGATATTGTACCAAAGTGTTCGAAAAAGAGCTTAGCTATTGGTGCGACTTTTGATGATTCACTTGGAAGAATGTTCATCTCTCGGACGATCTTTGAGACTACTGTCATGACTAAACTTGAGAAGAATTTAAAGGGTACTCCTGACTTGATTCGGGAAAATTCGTTGAGGAAGATGGCTCAGACTGGAAATGTTGTCCCTTATGTCCAATTCCTTATGGCTTACCGATTCTCTGAACAAGACATCTGGTGGAAGATCTCGGCGGAACTCATCCATGATTTGACTTCGGACACTGATCTTGAAACATTTAGTTCCGAGCTTGAGCAGTTCAGAGCTCGCGATGGAGACTTTGTGTATGAAATCAAGAAGTTTGTGAAATGTCTCACAGATAAAGGTCTCTTGAAGAAACCAGGAAACACCAGGGCTCAGAAGGTCAAATCTGGCGAAACCCTGTCCTGGGATGATGTTGCATCTGGTCAATGTGAAGGTTGTATGCTTGGAAAAATTACTAGAGTTGTTCCAAAGGTCTCAGCTGGTCTCACTAACATCACGCATCCATTCGAGATAGTACATGTGGATCTCTGTGGACCTATTTACAATCCAATTGCATATGACAACAAACAATATTTCCTCACCATTGTTGATCGCTACTCCAGGTATGTTGTTGCTATCCCTCTTGCGACCAAGTCAGAGGCAGCTGATGAAATCAAACTCTTTCTCCAGAGGTCGAAAACCGACTTGCGGGCAGACCACTATCCGCGTCAACTTCGGTCAGACAATGGTACTGAGTTCATAAATGACAACCTTCAAAGTTATCTCGACTCAATTGGTACTCAGGGGAAGTACACCCCAAGTTACTCGTCGTATCAGAATGGCGGTGCCGAGCGCATGAATAGGACTCTTCAAGATAAGGCAAGGACTCTCCTCTGTCAAGGCCGTGTGCCACTTGTGTTTTTGGTCCGATGCCGTGCGCCAGGCTGCTTACACTCTCAATTGGATACCTCGGGTAAATTGCGATAAACGAGCGCCGGCGGATATTTGGTATTCTGCTGCTGAAATCCTCACTCGACCTCCGATTCGCACTTTCAGGTGCCTTGCGTTTGCGCTTCATCAAAACAAGCTTGGACCTGTTTCAATAGCATGTGCTTTTCTTGGCCCAGCACCTGCTCGGGCTGCACACCGCTTCTATACGTTTGATCCTCCACATATTTTGACACGCGCTGATCGAGAAGAAACTCAAATCATCGGGCGAAAAAACGGAAAAAAATATTCTGGAAATATATTTCTTTTAGAAAAAGCTAGTAGGAAATGTATTTTGTCCTCAAAAAATATTCACGCACTTTATACATGGCGCAGCGTGCTGTTCGAAGCCACCTTCTAACTGTTCTGGGGCTTGCGCCCTATTTACAATCCAAAGGCTCCAAAGCAATGACTATCAGATAGCTGGGTTCACAATTCCGTATGTGGCGCAAATGTTTGATTTACTTGAGGGTTAAAACACTCCACAATTCAAAGAGACTCAACCCCTACTAGCTGTGGGGCTCCGAGCGCGTGTGCCAAATTACTTTAATATCACAAAAGCCGGTCTTGTAATATCGAACCCCTAAAAAATCTTTATATCGCGACAGTGCTTGATCCTCGCTTAAAGTTTGACATTCTCAGGGCACACAGCTTTCAGTCTATCTTTCTAGATGCTGTCCAAAAAGCTTTATTTGAACTTCTTCACAAGTACAAGACGGAGTACGACAAGAGGCAGAAGCTCCCACTTCATGCAAGGAAATAACCAAAACCAATGATGGCTCAGATCGGAGTCCTCAATACCAGATGTTTTCATGAAGAACGTTTCGATCACAAATTAAAATGAATTATTAATGTATCTAAACGAAAACAGTCAATATGAGGTTTGTAATGTTGCACCATACTACAGATCTCGAAGAGCTACGTCCCCGTCATCTATTTAATGGAAAGACATTTTTTATGTACTCCAGCGATGTCCTCGCCGTCTGAGTCCCTTTTCTCCGAGGTGAAGTGCACGGAAGAAGAAGATCACTACCAGAGACAATTATAATGTTGGCAATACTTAAGTCGAGGGGCGTTATTCCGGATCCCGACCTTGCTGGAATCCATCTTCAGGTAGAAGAAGAAGGCCAATCCACGATTGATGAGAGTCTTTCGCATAAATATACATTTAGACTGGGATCAAAAAGACCGTTTGACTCAATTGAGCGAAACTCAGATGAAGAGCTGGACGCGAGTGATATATACCTTTTGTATGACCGAGATGAAGAGGAGATGGAGAATCAGAAAGCCCCGAAGCTAGTGATAAGCTGGACGTATCTATATCTCGCATGACGACGAAGGTATTTTTGAATTTGAGTGAAAAGGTATCAAATATACGAGCCTTGTTGGACATTCTCGCGGTTTTGATCGGTTGTGACATGGGAATTTGCTCTCCCCTCTTAGTGTGGAAATGCACCTTCTTGAAAAGATACTAAAACACTTGCAGAAAACCTATTACTACTAGAATAAATATTTTTTTTTTTTTTTTTAAGGAACCAATATGTATTGAAGGATGCCGCTTACCTTAGCCGTGGGCGAAAACTATATATTCTATAGAAAAACTTAACACACTTGATTTTCCAGATGTGTACCGCACATCCAGTTTTTTAGTGTCGCCCGGGGTAAATATGCATAAAAATAAACATATTTTGGAAGATATTTTTTAGCAAAAATATCGCGAAAAATATAAAAAATACTACTTACTAACACCCCTGATTAAGACCATAGACACGCTCAGGCTGGAGGAACGAGTAAGGGAGAGTGATACAATTGGTAGAAGATAGCTTGAGGCGCAGACCCGAAGAAAATCAGAATTCGGTCTTGTCTATGGTTATGAAATTACGTGGGGGGTGAGACCTTGTTGGTGACAACATCCCAATTGCCATTTCACACGGAGCTAGGTATATCTTTCCAAGCCTCAAATTTTTCGAAACCCCGAAAAAGACAAGAAACTTCACAAATGGACTACGAATGGGATCTAACTGATCGTTCCGCTTCTGTCAGTCAATGGTTGAAACTAGAATATTTTGGGCAGGGGGTTTTTGGCAGATTAAATTCTGAGTGAAATCTCCGGGTGAGTATGCACACCTGAAATATGATTACGACATATTATGGTTTTTTCTATAGCGATATAGTTTTTTTTGTCGGCGGACTTGGTCCAATGATTTTTTTCCGTAATATGATGTTTCTTTTTTTTAAAAAAAAGAATACCATCACAATTGAGAACACCAGACCTCTCGTTTGGCTTCATACTCCAGCACTGCGACGCGTGGCTTTTTTGCACCCAAAGACACCACAATACTAAGGTGAAGAAGAAAAACATCTTAGCGCCTTCGTATCAAAACACAGAGCTTAACCATAAAAACCACATACCGGCTCAAAATCTCCACATACACGTTTCACCCAATATCCACAAAGGTCAAAGCAATATTCGCAGTATCTTCCATCATCTTAATTTACGAGTCGCGTCCATGCTCATCTGCCCCATACTTCCCCAGACACCATAAAACACGCACACCACGCCGAAATTTCAAAATCTAAAGCAATATCCGAGATCTACTATACCCAATCATCCCATGCGCCTCCAAAACACCCAGCCAGATCAAATTTGTCCCGTTTCGTGTTGGGTGTATTCGCCGACCTTCGCTGGTGTACGGGTGCGCCCGTCGGTGCATCCTCACCGCATTTGACATCGAAGTTCATCTTACCTAACCCAATAATAACAATCTTGTTTTGTCCCCACCACCGCACCACATCGACATGAAATTGAAGCTCCAGGTGGTGCTTATTCCCACCGAGCATGCCGACGTATCCACTGCCCTTGCTGCGGCGCGAAAATTCCTACATTTGACCAATCCGCAGGCAACGCTAAATAAGGTCTGTGAGGAACTTCTACAGCGTTATTATAGGCTCTATCCAGGCGCGGAGACGCTTAATTTGGAGGGTATTCAGGATAAAGACTGCTGTGATTTGGATCCTGAGTTTGCCGCCGAGGATGTTTTCGCGCCCGGCGACGTGTTGCGCGTGTTGGTGAGGAACAGTTTTCCTGCTCTGTCCAGGGACAATTCAACCGTGCTTCCCGCGGGTATTTTGGACGTGTCGAGCGCTCTGATCAAACGCAGTGCTACTGAGAACACAGTCACGGAGCTGAGCAGTCTTTGGAAGCGTGCGCGTACCATTTGGGGGTCCCGGAGCCTGCCGCAACCGTCCGAAACCCTGGCGGTACTAGTTTCAGACGTTTCGGCAGCTAGAGTGCAGCCGAACGCCTCGAGTTCACACGTAGCCTCTTCTCCCGTGCACTTGCCGCCGCCAGCCCCTGAATTAGCCGCCGACAACCTGCAATTGATCCCCAAAAAGAGAGACTCGCCGCAGTCTGCAACTAAGGGGTCCAGAATCACCTCTGGAATGCTCCGGGCGCCGCCTTCGGCCGCGGATAGACTGGCTTCCAAAAGCATTTTCAGTGACAATGAAGACACTGAGGCGGACTCGGCACACGTGACGTTTTCCCAGATCGCACGCCCAACTACGATAGTGCCTCATAACCACGCTGCCAAAGGAACCCCCGATATCTTGGAAACCGGAAATAACAGTGAAGACGAGATTGATGATGGCCAGGTTCTTGATGCTGGCGCTTTAGGTCAATATGACCACGACGAGCTGGCCATTGTCGGTACCCTCAAGCTGAATGCACTGGATAAACAGGCAGGAAAAGATCCCGAGCCAAGCGCGCCGAAAAAGCCCGTTTCCTCTCCAGTTTCCTCTATGCAACCTCAAAAAACCTCGGTTATTAAAAACCCACCTATTCCGAAACCTCCTGTGGCTCAAACGGTGAGCCTTCCTCCACCCGAACCCCCTTTGGGCATAACTCCGTCCAAACCAGCGGCTGTGGCTGCAAATTTGTTCACCACACTGACGCCCCAGCCCATGCAGCCCCCACAGTCGGCGATCCCCCCAAATCGGCTCACTTCTTTATTTAAAGCACCGTCTGGACAAGCTCCATATACGGCTAGTGCAGGTATATCGGGTCAGTCCGGGCTCCGGGTTTCTCAGAACTATCCTTCCTCATCACCGTATTTGCACTCTCAGCACAAAACACAGGAAGAGTTGATGCGGGATTTAATGACCTTGGAGGGAGCAGCTCTTAATGGAACCTACAGCGGTAACTACTCGTTGCTAAACCCGCCCATTGCGGCGCAGACTTCTGGGTTTTTGGATGCCACGCAAAAGCATTTCGTACGGGAGTTCGGTCTTCGTGTACCCTCCTCAGGAAATAGCGTTGATTTCCCAACGCCAGTCAATGCAGAAATACCAATCAATCTCAAAGCCTCCTCGGTTCTTCCATATCCGGTCCCCATCGCGGAACATGTTGTTGGTCTACTGAATGCTTCGGATAAAGTCTCCAAGGATCTAAGTTCGAGCACGTTCATGAACCGAGTAACTTTTCCTCTAAATGACATCGAAAATGCTTCAAATCTGCCTCAAACCCCAGCAGTGGCTCCACTCGTTGCAAAAAAATCACAAGAGAAAACGTCTGGTGTTATCAATGGTCAGGTAAGCAAAGCTACTGTTGAACCTGTTCCCGGGCATTCTGTTGATGAGTCTCCAGCTACTCACCTTCCTTATGCTGAGGTGGTTCCTGGAATGGGTCTTTTTGAACCTAACTCAAAGTTATTCGCTGCTGAGCCGACCGCAGCGAGTCCTGTGGTTACGCCTTCGCAGCCTCCCTCTGTTCCAAAAAGTGTTCCATCCAAAGTTTTCAATCCCCATAAGTATGTGAAAATTGCCCCTGCTATCACATCAAACGCTGCAAGTTCACATATAAGTGATCGTGTCCCCAAGGCGCCACAACCTGCCGAAAGGACGTCCGACTCTGAGAGAACTCCCAACACATTAAGTGATGGTGATGTTGAGAATTCAGCAACTCCAGCACCGGATCGAGTTGTACTCACTCCTGCTGCCAAATCGGGCCTGTCATCTCTTTCAACTCAACTGAACGGACCGTCTTTGGAGAAAAGCGTGGTCATTGGAATGTTCAACAAGCCCGGCGGCTTGCATGTCACCAAGAAGGTCAACAAATTACTCAATATCCCACCGCCGCAACCTGAACTCACAGAGACCGAAACAAAACTCAATGAAATCCTCAAGGGAAAGCAAAAGGCGGCTGCTAACCAGCACGGCAACGGCAGCGAGCGGCTTACCAGGTCACGCGTGTCCATAAGTGTGGTGCCTGATCTCAATAATGACCCTGAGATTGCAGCCTCAGAGGAAAGGGAAAGAGAAAGGGAAAGAGAAAGGGACATGCGTTCCAAGGATCTTCCAAAACCGTTTAGTGGGTTTGCCAGTAAGGCCAATATCTCCTCGGTATACCATCGCTTGACCAAGTTGGACAACAGGCTAGACAAAAAGCACGCGCAACAGCTTGAATTGTCCAAGAGTGTCAAAATTGAGGAGACCAACGAGGTGGGAACGGGGTACATGCAAAATGGATCTCAACCTCTTGACTTGTCCCCTCAGCGACTGCCCCAAGCACGAAATCCTGCAGCTGATACAGAAACCAAAGCTTTGTCTGATCATTCGGAAGAAGAGATGCTGAGCAACTCGGAGAACGATTCAGCAGTTGATGAGGAAGCCGCTTTCGAAACCGATCAACCCGAAGAGCCGAAAACGCGAGAACCTATGGGCGATGAAGCTGACGCGGATATTGATATGGACAGTGACTATGAGGATGTGACATCGGAAGGGGAGGATACTGCGGATGTTCCCGATGATGCCTCATCGCAAAGTTTCGAGGATATTGGGAATACTGTAAATGAAACTGTGGCTGAAAATGCGGCTGGACTGGGAATCGGCGATGAAGTGAGAAGTGCCGCCGATACTGCGCAAATCGGCCCAAATTCAGCCGTTGACGCTTTCCATAGTGGCAATCAAGGTACGGAGCCTTCCCCAGAGACGATGAATGTCGCAAATACTGGCTCTGGAATACATGCACCTGAACTTCCAGCGAGGTCCAAGCATGCACAGGCTCCTAACTCTCCAGAGGGAACGCTTTTTGTTGATCATGAGGCCGAAGGTTCTGACAGTTCTGCCGATAACATGGAAGATGCCCCAGGAGCTCCGAAGAATCTGAGCAATTCCAAGACCCAGAGAAGTTCCGCAACTACGTCGACGGACCCCCCGAAAAAACGTCGGATCATGCTTCCACTTACTTCAAGTGAACCTTCGTCTGAAAGTGAATCACTGAATGAGTCTGAACTCGAAACCGCTCTGCAGAAGTACCCTGTTCGTAGGCGCCGTGGCCGGCCAGCCTACAAGGCCCGTGTTCGTCAACAAATGAAGGACGCAGAGGTCATCCTGTTAGATTCGGAGTCAGAATCCGGGACAGAGCCGGCGCCCAAAGTGGCAAGCAATCGTGCTACTGTTGAGAAAGATCCAAGCGAACCGAACAGAGACTTTTTATCGTCTGGGAGCGAGGACGAGTCAAGCCGAAGATTGCACAAGAGAGGTTTGAGCTCACGGAGGTTTATTACTTCTAGTGACGAATCCTTATCTTCTGCGCCATCATCTGAAAATGAGCCTGAGGTCGAGTCCGAGCACGAGTCTGAAAACGCGTCCGAAAATGATTCTGCGATAGGGTCTGAGAATGGGTCTGAAAATGGGTCTGAAAATGGGTCTGAAAATGGGTCTGAAAATGAGCCTGAAAATGAGTCTGGGATTGAAAATGGCCTGGATTCATTAGAGCCCAAGGGAACCAAGTCGAACAAGAGCTTGTCCAAAGAAGACGGAGACAATAATGCTGGCATTCAAGCCAACGTGGATGAAGATAGTGACAAAGGCAAAGATGAAGGTGGGGATTTAGATGAAGAAGCAAGTCAAGACCCAGATGTCAGATCCTCGCCAGTGCAATATTTACCAATTGGTACACAGAAGCCGGACGCGACGTCTGTTCCGGAATTTCACGACGCCCCAGAACATCAGCCAGTTTCGAATGCTACAGATGTTCTAGAAGCTCCAGAAGCGCCAGATGATGCAGCCACTCCAGAACAAGCAGCAAATGCCGAAGTTCCAGAAGTAAGGACTCATTCGGACGTTGCAAAGGTTCCAGAAATTCCAGAAGTCTCGGAAGTTTTAGAAATTTCTGACGACTCAGATCAGTCAGATGCATCCGGCGACTCAGATGATCCAGAAGTTTTGGAGATCCAAGAAGACCCAAAAGATTCTGAAAAGACTCTGATTGCTAAGACGGTTGTCGAGCCGGTATTTGAGCCAGAATCCATCCCGGGACCCACAACACCACGTCCTTTAGAGACACAAAGAGCACTGCCCATTCAACCAAAGACATCTGTCACCAGAACTCCAACAAGAAAACCAAGCATCTTTGACTTACCCGAAGACGTGGATCCGGTACAGACCATTGGGTCGAAATCACTCACTCCCAGGAGAAGACTTTCTCAAGTCAATGTCGCAAGCCGACAGCTTGATGCGCTAGAGGGTCAGAAAGACAATAAGATTGAGGTATCGAAAATGAGCCCACAAAGACAAAGTGTGGCTGCCAGTGTGGCTGCCAGTGTGGCTAAGGGCCCTCAGAAGCGGAAGATTGATGACACTGCCACAGAGAAGGTCAAAAGGGGCAGAATTGAGAAGCAATTCTCCTCTTCTATACGAGAAACAGAAGATGAAAAGGCAAAGAATCTTTCGGAGGGTTTTGAATTCAAGAAGAGCAGGAACCCAAGAGCATCGTCTGTCTCAGAGACGGAAAAGCCGAAGAGTAAACTGAGCCCGGCCAATGCCCATAATCTCATCAGTAAGGATACCGTGGGTGAATCTTCTTCGGGAGAGAGTGATGCCGAGGAATCAACGCCAAAGAACCATATCAATATCAAAGTCTCACCAACCAAGAGCGATCAGCGCACTTTGCCTGATACATCCATTATTGGCGACTTGGTGGCACCGGTGGTACTGGGACTTAAGTCTTTGGTGGAAAGCGGATTGCAGCGTGTGACGCCTACGGAGGAGCCTGCCAAGGCATCCACTATTGAAAATACTTCTGCGCCGGCTAAGCGTGAAGCTGAGAGTCCGACTGAGACACCAGTTGCATCGAGCTCATCTTCAGACGCCAAAGAGAAAGAGGACGTGCCATCAGAATCAAGCGATAGGTCATTTGAGAGCTCATCAGATAAGTCTGAAGTTACGAAAAGTCCCAAGCTGAACGTGAATACGCAGTCAAAAGCAGACGAGGTGGTTGAGGAGTCCAGCGCGAGCGACTCAGGATCAGATTCTGAGAAACCTCTTCGTGTACTGGCTAAAGTTGTGAAACCTGGTAGCGACCAAAAAGAGGAAAATGAACCAAGTGAAGAAGAGGGTACAGACTCTGAGGAAGAGGTAGAAGAACCCCCCAAGCTGTCCGCTACGAAGAAGACTAAAATTGATACGAAAGCCCCTGTCAAAGCTGTGCAAAGTCCCAAGGAGGACGAAGCGAATGAATCGACGCAAATCTCAATTCGGGTGGATTCATCTTCATCGGATTCAGAATCAGAATCGGGTTCAGATTCCGGCTCAGATTCAAATTCCGGCTCAGGCTCAGACTCAGCCGATTCCGATTCGGAACTGGAGTCAGAAACCGAAAAGCCCGCTATTGTGCCAGCTGAGTCCATCGAGAAGGCATCGACACCGACGCCAAAGCCAATGGTTGCTCGCTTGTTATCCAAAAAGCGTTTACCATCAGGTCTGAGATTGTCGCCAGCGCCTACTCCGTCTCCCACAATCGAGAAAACAGTTACGGCTCCAATTGTCACCGGTGAGAACGTTTCTGTGGTCCTGAAATCCCCAAAAACAACGGCGCCAGTCCAGGCTAAGGTTCGCTCCAGGCCAACTTCAAAAGGCGTTCCTCCAATTAAGAAACCGCTGCTTGCTAAATTAACAGATCTCAGTACCAAGGGCGTTCCTCAGGTGACGGAGAGGTTGCCCAGTGGTGCGAGCATTACAAAACCACTTGTGGTCGCATCCAAAGATGACGATTCTTCGGACTCTGATAGCAGTTCATCTGACTCCTCAGGGTCTTCTTCATCCGACTCTGACTCTGACTCGGATGAGGGCGGGAGTGGGTATATCAAGTTGAAGGACATGAAGAAACTGAAACCAAAGAAGAGCAAAGGCAATAACGGGTTTTTGGGTCTTTTGAGAGATGCGAAGAAATGATTAATGTTTACGACCATTGGATTCTCCTAACTATAAAGGATATTATGCGGATAGGGCGGCCCTTAAATGGTTCGTCCAATGACGTCGATGCTCCAGGCACGGTAGTCAAAGCGGAACTGGTTTCGTCTTTTGAACTTCACACGATACGACTCCAGAATCAGAGCGAGGATGCGCTCAAAGAGAACATTCAACCACTCTTTGGCCACTTCGGGCAGATCAAGAAACAACGCGCCAAGGTACTGCTCAAAGTAGTCCGCAAGAAATTCTTCCTCATAGGCCGACTGGTCAACATCTGTCTCTGAGTTGGCTGAAAGAGTCTGTGGGATGTACAGGTTCTTGAGCAAGGAATACACCGTGGGGTCTTCCAAGGCTGTGTGCATGTTGTAGCAGACTGCGAGTCTCAGTAATAGCGTGTTGGTGCCGAGGATGTTCTTGAGCATGGTGAATGTTTTCTTTCCAAATGTTGTGTCCTCGGAGTATGGGCGGAGGGACCGGAACCGGTAGAGAAACTGGCATGATTCGGACGCTATGAGCAAGTCGCCCAAGCCGTCCAAAAACAGTAGGTCGTACCGAATGACCTTGGCGGTGGATGCATCAAGACTGATTCTGGAACGTACAAGTTTGTCGTGTACAGGATGCCCTGGCAGAGTTAATGCTGGATAGAGCTCTTTGTGTAGAAGAGCCCGTGCAAGTAACTGTTTTGAAGAGATCTGCGGCAATTTTGGGAGATCTATCGAGAAGGACAGATCGCCTATTGTTATGGCCCGGGGCCCGACGCGCGGGTCGTACAACTTGCGATAGTTGATGCTGCAAGAACGATAGTAAGTGGATGCGATTCTCAAGATCTGGCGCTCAGGGTTACCAAGAACCTCTTCTACAGCTAAGCCGCATCTAATCTGGGTCATATACATGTGCAAAAGGTCATCGGTCAATATTCGGGCGTGGCTATCGTGCCCACTGAGCATCATGCCGCCAATCAAGACGTAAAAGCGTTTTTGGTCGGGGATCAGTCGGATGTTTCGGAGAATGGGTATGCTGTGAAACGCGATCAGGATGTGGCCACTTTCATGGTCCCAACTCTGCTTCGCAAACAGACCGAAATCGGCCACCACGGCTTTCAAAAACCCGCCTCCATTCTGCATCGTCAAGGGCAACAACTTCTGATACGCGTAAAATCTGATGGTTTCGTATCCAAGCAAAAATAAGTGGTGGCGAGTCAAAGCTGCAGGGCATGAAGTTGCAAAAGATATCACCTTATCTAGCGACGCAGATAGCAGCGACGACAGAAGCATCTGTGGAGGGGGCAACGTGGGGGAAACTGCGCTATGGGAAAGCTTCCTTTTTCGTTTGTGCATCGTGGCTACGACCGGGTGCTGAGATCTTGAATGCTTAATATTTTTGCTAGTGTTCATGTTACCCAGGTTTTATATGGCCCACGTTACTCCAGCAGTGATAAATTAATGATTCACTGCGTGCGGCGCGACCGCCACCATGCAGGTCCGCATAATATTTTCTTTGTATAGCGGCAGTTTTAAGATTCGTCGCGTTTGTTGAGTCATTTGAAATGCGAGGTTTTGGGTGGCAAATGAACAATGATGATGAAGCAATGGTGGAATTAAACATTTCCTCGAATCATTTAATAGAGTATATCAAGTAAGCGTTTATGTGAAATGTATCGTTCTGAGCCTTTGCCTGAAGCCTTCTTTTTACGAGATAAGCCTCGCTTTCTTGGGTGGCATTTGGTAATTGATTAAAAGGCATAGAGAGTGATAGCTGGATTCACATGCACAGCGATTATGCGTAAGTATGACTCATTCGATATCAAACTTTCTTTTGCTGTTTTTCTCGAGGCGTGTTCGAACTGTCCTACAGAAGCAATCATCACATATGGAATTACATTGGTAAACATACTACTAGGCTCGCTATAATTATATAGTCGGATGCTGAAGAAATCATTGCTATGGATCAACTTGACGGGTTTCAAGAAAGAACTAATTTTTGGGAGGAAAAGGCGATGTTATAGACCTTCTCGAAGTCCGTCTGAAAGAGACTATCACCGCCGGACAAGCGGTCAAATGCCTGTATAACCAGCTCACTTACTTTCAGTGTTGAGTCGCATCGTAAATTCATCGTAACTTTTGTCAAAGTTATCGTTTTTTATAATCAGGTACGATAACGACAGGCCCTCGATAGTAGTTAAATCGAAAATCTTTTTGATACACTTACGATTATCGGACATATTACAAGGTACGAACAATGTTTATCAGGCTGGCTCTGATTGGGCAATTCCATAGAAATTAAAGAAAATAGGAACATGGACTTTCGCAAAAGACAAGTCACGATAATCATGTGAAAGCGAGAGCGTCAAACACTAGCGCTGTATCTTTTCAAACAATTCGCTCTGGCCTGTCTTGTCTGTTTTCTTCTGCATTCTTAAAATATTCAATGACACAAGAATCTTCTGACACCCTACAAGCCTGGAACTTAACACGCCTCCTGTTTTCGTACCTTCCCCACCTTTCCACTTCTACATCGGCCGTGTTGAAACTTGGTTACTTCATAGTGGAACCGCCCTGTATAAACCAAAAAGGTGGAACACGTATAGCGACGAAATGCTAAAAGTGCACGGTATCTTACACGCATTCCAGATGTAAAAACACTTCCACTGCACATCATATCCGAACTAGTCAGGAACGAACCTTGATTTCCCAGCGTTAGCAAGCTCATGAGGACAATCAAGATCTAAACATGATTCCATTCTTGTTACTGACCATGTTGATGGGCTAAACCTTTTGGGCCAACATAAAACGACTTTAACCCCAAGGAGGACGTAAGGCTATCGAAATTCCCCAGGAGACATCAAGTGAAGAGAGATCAAGCCTGTGATCTTCAGATGTTCTAAGCCAAAATTATACACATGATTATGGTTAATCACCTTTTGCTAATCTCTGTGACAATCCTGTCACTAACTTCTGTGTACGATTACTCAAGGAACTGACAACAAAAAGTTATCTCGCGTTCGCTGATCATAAAGACGCTTGAGGAAATGTACTATACAGATATGGATGTCTTAAGAAAGGAACTTGCCATAAATAAGGGTCAGTTCGCTCTCTCACTTGATGAGTGGAAAGCCCGTATTTGGAACAAGTTTTAGGGGATCGCATTCAATTTTCTCCTTGATTTCTTTGAACTCAAGAATCATGGGGTTGGATTGGAGGTGCGCAAAGTGAAATCCCTTACAGGAGGAGTCTTGTTGTCGCTTGTCCAGCCGTTTTCAAAAGTTTTGGTTTGTTAAACCGTTTTGTATCTATTACGACAGATAATGCCTCCGTACTGAGCATTCAGCTCGCCCAATACAAATCTCGGAACGTCAAATTTAATGGAGATATACGTTGCGCCAGTCGCATATTAAATTTATCCGCAAATGTTACTTTGCTTTACACGTTTTTCGGGAAGCAGGATTCTTGAGCGTTTGTTGAGAGCATCCTGAAGATTGATGAATAATTTTTCCTCTCAAAAAAATTTCTTTCAAATGAAGTCGCTACCCAATCTCATTCGAAGGCTTGTAAAGGCGTTCGCAATAAATCGTTTCTTCAGACAACGTTTGAACACCAGGCCGAGATACGAAGCTTGCAAGAGAAAACCAAAAAGGTCCGGAAACTTTGATATTGAAAATTGGAACTTGCTGGCTTTCGACCTTCAAATTGAACCACGGGGTTTTTTTCATCTATGTATCGGCACAAGCTGGGCGCCGCGATAAGAAAGACCAAGAGCATTTGTGTCTCGAAAGTTTCAAGATTAGCGAACTCGAATTGAGATACTTGAAGAGTGTGCACCGTATTTCAAGAATCCATAAAGACCCAGCATGTACTCTACCAGCCAGCAAAGAATCTACTATCGGCTTGACCATCGCTTCCGATGAAGATCCTCTCGAGAACCCCAAAGATTAAACACGGAACTGCTCAAGCACATGAATCCATATCTCGCGCAATGACTCAAAGCATCCATCACACAGTTTAAATAATACTTTTCATTCATGAAAAAGATCTTGGGGACATGAAGATCATTTTTCTCGCGACCAAACTTGATCCCAGATTCGAGCTCAAGTGTTTCGACCAAAAGAATTTTGCAGGAAAGATCGTTTCCAAGATTAAGAATTATTTTCCGATCGTACGTTTACGCTTCAAATAGAATATGGAAGAGAATCTGAATCTTTCAGAAGCACAGAACGAGTCTCAACGTGTTGGCTTCGACTGTTTTTTTGAAGACGAACCTTTCGACGACGAGTATGACAATTTTACGTCTTATTGAGAGTCAAAAAGACCGTTGGGGGTCATACAACCCAATCACTTTTCTCGAGCTCGAGGAAAGGATTATTCTGTACTTTCTAAGATGTACAAAGACTCTCTAGCGATTCCCGCTATTTCTGCGTCTTCTAGAACATTATTTTCAAAATGGGCGATGTGGTTATAAAGAAAAGAAATTAGTTCCTGGCGCGTAGAACAAAGATTTTGGCGAATCTCAAGTATCTGGCTCGTTCTGTAGACTTTGAGAAAGTTTTAGGAAAGATCGAAGACATGGATGAAGACATGGATGAAGTTCTGGGTGGAGAGAAGGAAGTGCTGGATAAAAAGCTCTTTTAGGCAAACAGAAGCAAAATCAGAATTAAATGTTCAGAAAATGTTAGAATAAACAAACCTTGTGTACAATCATGGGTATCATGACATAAATGAGAGATCAGAGAGGCATAGTTTTGTTATTCATGTGTAGAATTGTGGAAAAGACGGACAACTTCAAAACATACAAAATTATAGTCAACACTTACGATTTCTTCCTTCTTGATAAACTTTCGTAAATATTTACGATGGCTACGATCATGATGGTTTGCCATCGTACGACGCAACACTGCTTGTACTTGACCTCCTTGAAATTACATGGTCGAGCAATCGGATGGCAAACGCAGCTCGTGGATTACAACGATGACAGATACAGTGCACATATGACAAATGGAACGACTGGATGACAAATCGTCTGATCGACAGCATCTAGCTAGGGGTAGCTCTCGAACCTCATCACTCTACGTTGATAGAGGGATGCGGGACTTCTCACATACTTAGGTGGTACTGACATTTCTCTGAATATTCTCTGTTCATTTACTATGCAAGTGGCATAATAGAATTCACAAACAAGTTCCAGAAAGAAGCACATTCTGTCTAGAGGGAAATATGTTTGGAGCCGGGAATAAGCTCGAGGCACGCCTGGGATGGAGGTTTGATGATATCTATTAAAAGAGATGTAAGAATTTACGCTATGTCTGGGGAGAAGCTGCAATTCACAGTCAGTATCATCACTCGGATTGCCATCATCGCTCTTAAGGTAATCTTTGATTCTTAGAATTGTCGGTTTCACAACGACACAGTGTGAAACCACTATGATACGGAGATATACTCTTGTTTGATACCAGCACCCAATACTTCTCAACCAGGTGGATTGCTTGGTAAATCTTCAGCTAATGTCCTAATTTAAATGTCTCGACTAGCTTGGCTTGTATGTTTCATCATCTCCCTGTATATCTACGAGCTTGTTTGGATACCAAAAGTCAAATTTGCAGCTTGAGAAATTTTCTTTCCTAGACTTTTGAACGTCTTGAGCCAAGCCGGGTTGGACAGCTACATATTTCCTTTACTCGGCCAGGCAACCTAAAGTGCTGAAACATACCAATACGTGAAATTGGGTAACGTTAATATCGAGTAGGGCAAACCCAGATCATTTTATTGTATCTTCCAGGTGTCCAGAAGCTTCATTCGTGTGCCTTTTATTATGTGAGTACGGTTCCAGAAACAAATGCCGGCTGAAATTAGCATCAGATTCAGGGCATTTTCCTATATCTTTCAAAACTGCTTATTGAGATCCAAAACTCTCACTCTCAACAGCCCACAGGATCTATGAAACGCTATTCAAAGCCAGGGAAAACCTCAATTTGGCCAGTATATGTATTTATGGTCAAGGTAGTCAGCTTGACTTCTTCCCTCTCTTTTTTCGGCATGAGCTGACTCTTCTTCGTGCCGAGGACTCACGATCGCGCCAATCATCGAATGCTTTGGTTCGATCAAGTGGTCAAGACCCTCGGTTCCAAATGATACAGTGCTTTTTTTAGTGGAATCAACTTCATCAAATTCCAGCATTGCCTTGACAAGAACGTTAGAGTTTGTAGATTTAAATGGGGGAACTTTCAAGGCCTGACGGTGCTTGATAGTATCAGTCTCGGGTTTCTGCCGTTTTAAAAGCCATGGCAAGTGCACGTCGACTCCTTGTTTCTCTTCAAAGTCTGGCAATGGAAATGGCAAAATATCGTTAAGAATACTCTCCAACTTGGAAGCAATGGACTTGTCGTCGTCCAAAAGTGTGTGATTGGTAGCAAAGTGCAGTACAACCCATCTCTCGATGCTCCCCAAAATGGTATCTTTTATATACTCGATCACACGAGTGATCTCCCTGAGAACATCTCCGCTCAATTTATCCTGTGCGCCAGTGCCCAAGCCCACATATGAATTCAAATGTGTCTCCGTAGTAGAGTCAGATTGACCACTTGTAGACATAGTGTCTGGTTCTGGGTGCTCCAAAGTCTCCAGAAGATAGAGTTCCACAAACTTAGTAATTGCTTTCACGTACTCCTCAGATGGCCAGATATCACTTCCGACATTTGCCTCCGGCTCATTTACCACAAGAGTGTTTATCGTGGGAGGGTCCTCAACCAGGGCAGTTGCAATAGGTGCTGAATTAGAATGTCCGTAGTCTGGAATGACCGTTGTCGACGCAGTAAAGTGTGAAAGCTGGGTAAATTCCAAAGTATCCATCTTCTCAACCTTTTCGCCTAGCCTCGCTATATCAGTCCATCTCACGATCACTGCCATACCAATGGCATAGCACAAAAAGATCTTGGCCACCATTTCGGTTTTAGAACTATGTTGGTCTTTGTCGGTGTGACGTGAGACTCATTTATATAGTGTAACGGATAGCAACATACGGTTCACACCGGACATTGCGTTGCCCGACAATTGCAGCCGAGACTTTAAGAATCCAATCTGGAAATCGAGATAGGGCAGTGTCTTGTGTTACTAGCTTGCTTATTTTCAGACGGCGGGGTTATCTGAGCAGCGAGGCGGGCAAGGTTTTGTCGGACCCTTTGGTCCAAGAACGGGCAAGGGTCTCGCCTAAAAATAGCGCAGCCCATAGTGCCATCTACGAATTTGCCCATAACTTGTTTTTGGAAGCTGAAAAATCGAGTTCGCCAAATGAGTTTACAATCCTTGAGTCTTCGCTTCGTGGTTCGAATGGTATCCACAAACGCTTTCAAATTCTTGATGACTTGTTCGTTGCAACTGATCCAAATGCCGAAGTTTTGCATCTACCTGGGGGAAAAATAGGACCGGTTTATCTCTCATTTGACAAAGATGAGTACGAGAGATTGATGTTGATGATGATCGTGAGAAACGACTTGCCTTTCTCACTTGTGGAGTCAAAGTTCTTCCGGGGATTCACTATTTTTTGCGAGACGATGCTTCGAGCATGAGTCGTTCGACATTGAGAAGAGACAGACTTCAAGTGAGTGAACGAGAGATTTGACAAAAACACGAGAAAGTTTTCAGTCGCCATTGACGGGCGGAGGAGTGGTAACAATACTGATTTCTTAGGAGTTGCATTGCACTTTTACAATAATGAAATTGAATTGAAAAACTACACAATCGTGAAGCGTATCTCAGAGATTTACGCAAAAGCAAAGCATGAATGTCCTTGTCTTTTTTAAGATTCATAAAAATCGTTTTCCGATCACTTAGCGCGTGGCGAAGGACCATTTCGCTGTTCCTGCCATGTCAACGCCTTCGGAAGCAATTTTTTCTCGAGTTGAAATATCGTTACAAATAGGAAAGGTACGCTTCTGTTATGATCGGGAGATTTTTGGCAATACTCAAGTCACGTGGGATCATCACGGCTGACGGAATGCCTGCTGAGGATGCGGATAGAGAAGTGAGGCAGGATACAGAAACTCCCAAATTCATCTCTTCACAAAATCAGAGGAAACGGGGCTAGTGGTCGTCTGTGACGCCCAAACCGAGTATGAAAACGAGGTTTGAAATGTTACCGATCTTGATATATAGGCAGCACTCTGTGGTCAATGCACATTTTGCGTTTTTCTATTGTGTAGATTTTTCCTTAATTAGTAGCTCACTTCCATCAGCCAATTCTAGTAGCTGCATTGATTCAGTCGAGACTAGCCTATCCTAATGGAAAGACATCCTTATTTATTTTCTCAACGCAAAGGCTACGCTACGTTCGCAGCGTAGAATTTTCCCAACGCTACGAAATTGTCTACGCAGCATTTACCAAACACAACGCTACGCCGCGTAGCTACGTATGCGTAGCGTAGACGTTTTGAACAACTCTGCAAACATCACTTGTATATTGAATGCCTTTTCACACAAGGTCGGAAGTAATTTCGCCGTCATCCGAAACAAGATAGACACTTCGTCGAACGTATCACCAGCTTCGGAATCTCCGTGATCTTAATTTTCCATCTCCGTCTCCGTCATAAAGAAAGAATAGATCACTCGCGTCCAGCTCTTCATCTGAGTTTCGCTCAATTGAGTCAAAGGGCGAAAGTCTCTTTGATCCCAGTCTCAAAGTAAGATTTTGCGAAATACTTTGAGCAGTCGTGGGTTTCCTTCTTCTTCTACCTGATGATGAATTTCCTCAAGGTCTGGATCCGGAATAACGCCCCTTGACTTACGTATTGCCAATATTTAGTTGTCTCTGATAGTGATCTTCTTCTTGTTAGCATACACTTCACCACGGTGAAAAGTGACTCAGACGGCGAGGACATTGGTGGAGTACATAAAGTCTCTTGCCATCTCATACATGATGGGAAACTCAGCTCTCCGAGATCTGTAGTCTATGCAACATTACAGTCCTCGTCTTGTTTCTAATCATCTAGATACTTCATTAATTTGTTTTCGTCTGCGATCGCCTCGCCTTTCATGAAAATATGTGCAGCTAATGGATACTGATATGAGCCATTATTGGGTTTTCGTTCTCTTTTTGCGAAGAATAGTAATTAGACAGTATGTCGTGAACTGAACCTGATCTGATGTTTTGCCTCTTTCAAGACGTTGAGAAACTAGAGGGGAAGCCGTGGGGATTCGATATTACTAACGGGTGTGATGAGGGAACGATGTACCTTGTGGAATTCACTGAATAAGAATTTCGAGGAATTCACCACTATGCGGACGCATTAGATAGCCGTGATTTGTTTTTGCCTGTTTAGTGCTGTTTGGTTTGAGCAAGAGCAGTGTAGATCGACTACTGAGAGCCAATACGTCGAATCTCGCAATGATGATGAAAATCATTTTTCAGCATTTTTATGCCTCTGGGGTTCGGAGTCGGCCTCTGCAGTGGTAACTAATACATTGGGTGGTCATAAGCGCATGCACGAAACCAGACAGAACATACTTGAGATTTGATGTGTTCATTCACCCCACCTTCATCTTTCCAAAAAAACAGAAGAAAAAAAAGAGAGCGGAGAAAATAGAAAGATGAAAAGAAATAGATGAATAATCCACCAATTTAAGCTCACTCAGCACTGTTCAAATGCTCCTACAAGGCCAGCCTCGATTCCATGCTCGGTGCCGGACCGGAAAATGGGTGGTTAATGGGCGTGATTCCAAGATGCGAAAAGATAGCAGCGACAGCCACAGACCAATTTAAATGTCATGATAATATCTGAGAGTAAGTTATTGAACTAGTGATTACAGACGAAATCGATTACGCTTTGCATAGAAACTACAAAAAAATATCAACTTCAAAAAAATTCGTATTCGTCTCCAGAATCTCGCTTACCACTAAACTGGTCATCCCTGCGCCAGAGCCGTGCTTGGCCAATTTAGTGTAGTAGAGGTTAGCTCGCTTGTGGGGTTTTCACCACCAATCTGGAATTTTGTTTTTTCCTTTTACTTATTTAAACAAACGTCACATTGAGGGGTGGTGTGGTTTGGCTTCTGTACGGGCCTGGTCTTAGCAAAACATATATCCTATAGAAAACCCTCCGATGGAGTCTGGAGTTTCGAGTATGAATACCTCATGGGAATTTCTAGCCCAATTTTTAACACACGATTCTAGGCTTAAGCGTTAACGACTTTTCAGCCAACTGAACACCAAACTCAAGACCAGAAGTCCTGGTTCTGGCGACGTGGTCAAGTTTTTTTTTTGAAGAAACAGATATGTATTTAAGGGTGCCGCTTACCTTAGCCTTGAGCGAGAACTATGTAATCTGTATAAAACATTAACACACTTGATTTTTCCAGATGTGTACCGCAATTCCAGTTTTTGGTGTCGTCAGGATATTACCCAAACGTTCCGCCACACTATATATAATTCTGGCTTTAGGACTGCAGACACTATGCTAAGAACGTCCCGTTTGCTACTGCTCTACCAAATACAATAAGAAGGGTAAGAGTTTGGGATCGCTTTTGGCAGCCAATTGCAGCCGATTGCAGCCACTGATAGCTATGGTCTGACGGTTCCGACATTTCGAGATAATGACCACAAGAAACAATTCATATAAGCCATGGACCATTTGAAGATGACCGTTCATCGCCCATGTGAGCGATTTTTTCCTCGGAACTCCTCGATGAACTCCAGAATTTTTTCTGTAGTCTTAACGTACTTCTCCATTCCCCGCTTAATCACAACGTAAATTCTAGCTGTGACCGGATAGCATTTGTACCGCACTTAATTGCTCTACGCGCAGTGTGTTCATATTATTGTAGAAAGCTCCGTCAAATATGACAGTATTTGATAGTGTAGCAGAGTGAAGTAAAAACTCACGGACGATTGTTCTACGACTCCAGTCATACCCAGGTAGTGTAAAAACCAATAGTGTTAAACTTGTTTTTTTCCCTTTTCATTCCTCTCCACGTGGTCTTCTAGTTACCTATTGAGATTGCAGCAGCTCGTTGATCATCTATCTTGAAACCGACTCACAATATCAGCAAAAGCGTAGATTGATATCTAATCATGAAATAAGAAACTTTTCTATGATTGTCATTACAACCAGAGCTTTCGCATCTTGCACTATTCTACTATCCGGTTCAAAAGGGCACAGAAACCAGCGGAAGCAACAAAGCTACATAGATTTCATTCCTTCTTTTGCTTTGGTTTAAACTTGTTGCTCTTGATAATCCTTTGGATTTCACATGAATACATCATTATCACTGATTGTCCAATGGCCTTCAACTGAGCAGTCTAACAGCAGAGTTTGTGCAGACTAACCACTTGTTGTGCTCCCGAGTCTCGAGCACACTTTCCCTAGTAGATACAGACACCCGCAAAGGAACATGCAACTGTCCAAAAGAGTACTAGATCGCATAGAACTCCATTCATGGGAAAGAAGAACAGCACAAACAGTTATTCACGAACCACTCCATAACTAGTCTACTCTCCTCAGCCGTCCCGTTTGTCCACCATCCATAACCCTCATCCATTCAGTCTTGAAGACCATTCAGAGAGGGGAACGAAAAACAGCCCTCTAATCGAGCTCTTTTTCAAATAAGCCACAAACTATTTCAAGCTGAAACTGTCGGTTATCTTTGGCTCTCTCACAACCGAGCTCGTGTCTCCCATATAAGCTCAGCGATTCGGGTGGCCACGCCCCACGAAAACTCAAACCCAGAGCCCCCGCACCCGTACCCATGGATCACGTCGTACCCCTCAGTTTTAGTTCTTGAGATTAAAACCCCGCCAAGTCTCGCCGGGCGAAACCCGACGTTGACACGGACAATGTCGAAATATTTCTTGCCATCCTTATCGGTTTTCATTAAGTCTGGAAAAAGCCGTGCACCACGCCGGACCAAAGCGTTCGTGTCTTCCTCCCTCCCACCCGCAAACGTATCGTGGGGTTGTTTAGTGCCTCCCAAGATCACACCTCCATATAAGGGTCTCGGGATGTAGAATGTCCAGAGCCCATCCTTCAGTTGATGAGTGACTGTCTGCTTCAAGTTCTCTTTATTTTTCGGTGGATTGATCAAAAGCGTCTGTCCCCGGATCGGGTAGCATTGTTGATCGTATCCACCATTCCATTGAAGGCCGTTCCCGGAGCAATTGACAATCACGGCGTCTTTTTTCTCACAGGGATCAATCAAATCACTTGCTTCTTTCAACTTTTCCAATTTTCGCTCAAAAAATGTCACGTCGTGCTCAAACTTCAACTTACGGTATAAGTACTGGAGATACAACGGTGAGTTCACCACAAAGGTGTCGTATTCTGCACCCAAAACACAATTTTCTGGCAATTCAGATTGACCCAAGATTCTGAAACCGTCTATCTCCTCGCTCCATCCCTCGGCAATCTCCCTATACTTCACATCAGGCGCCTCAAAGTACTCCACTCCTTTCACTAACTCGATCGCTGACTCGGGGCACGTTTTTGCCATTTCTTTGAATCTCCTCAAAGTCACTCTAGAAAGCGGGTAATCCCTCAATTCATCAGAGTTTTTAGAAGGAAATGGCCGGAAATGGGCGCCTGCCCAAGGTGATGTATACTGTGCAGGGTACGGACTTGTCTCTGGGCCATACTCTGAAACCACAGAGATTTTATACTTTTTTTTACTATTTTCAGAAATGGCCAAGGCAGTGGAAAGGCCAATGACTCCTGCACCCACTATAACAATGTGTGGCATAACGGTGGTCGGCTTTTTGGGTCTTTTGAGAGCGGGTCGGCGAATTGCGGGGTGAGATAGATACGGCATATGGGACGGAATACTGTGACTAATATGGGAGTTTCGAGAGGGTCTGTCGTAATCTTTTCGGAAAAGATGCTTTTGTGACTGCAAACTTTTGTGTATACAATGGTGTCTGTCATCATGAGCATGCAGATTTCAACCAGGAATTCACCAGAACAGCACATTGGAATGATCTACGTGTTGTAGTGACGAAGTTCACTGAATCGAAGTTCACTGAATCCATATGAGTTTTTGTCAAATCGCTGCGCCAGAAAGATCTGATGACATGGATCACTTCAGAACATGTTTTTGTTTAAAAGCCAATCTTTTTTCTGAGGGTATCATTACCATACTGGACAGAAACGATGTGGTTTTTCGGTCTAGCTGAAGAGACACTATATTTGAAGTGTCTTCTCTTTGAACTAATATCAGTCAGTATTGTTAATTTTGTATTCTCGTTATATCTGACTTTTTTGAATAAGTAATGGATTAAAGATTTGGTCAGAAACAGGCATCAAATATTTCAAATATAGTTGAGTATACAATTAATATATATATATGCCACTGCTGACATTTTGAGCACGCAGACAATTTCATTGATATCTTTTTAGTGGCGCCACAAAATCAAAGCATTCACAAGAGATACGAGCCCCATAAGACGTCCCGTACGCGAGTTTGAAAAGCCTTGACTGCTTTGTTAAAGTCATCAAGCGGGTCTATTCAGTTCGGTGCAGGGAAGAAAGGACGGCGTTGTTCTTGTTCCCTTACTGGAGAGACTATTATTTAGAGTACTTGATCGGATTAATCCGATGGATCGATGACATCCAAAGAAATAGGAATAGATGACTGAAAATCTGATCATATTTTGGGCAGGTGGTTTGGCAGATTGAGTTCTGAGGGAACTCCCCGTGTGGAGCTTCGCACCTGAAATGAGGCTACGATATATCACGGTATTTTCTATAATGATATAGTATTTTTATCGGCGGACTTAGTCCAAAGATTGTCTTTCGTGATATGAGGGCTTTTTTTTGAAAAAAAAATGTCAAGGCGAGATTAATGACAAAATACTTGATTCAATCATGTCACGCTCATTATCTGTGCACTCCACAGTGAAGCAATATCCCCATTCTAGTAAATCATCCAAGATTATCGCTCACCATGTCACTAAAGAATCCTTCCTGCGTATTTTCCACTTTTCAACAACCGTAATCTTGCACGGTTTGCGACTCAGGGATGGTTAGTGTAAGGCATCAGATCTTTCGCATCCAGCTGGTCTTCACATATAAGACCTCGCTTTTTTGCTTGAAGTCTACCAGGTAGATTTTTTTTCCCTCTTTCTAGAGAAGGAAACTGTATGAGAGTTGCGGACCGATAATGGTATACTTGGCCTGATCAGAAAAATAGCTACGTCTGTGAGGAGGCACACTTCTGTTTGTATCATCAAGCTGGTGGTCGAAATTCACTTGTAGGATTTCTCAACAGTAAATAGTGCATTTAGAGAAGTCTGCTAAACTGTCGTCACAAGCATTTCGATAGTTTACATTCATCAGAATCTGAAACTATCCGTGTACTTCCGTGCATAACGGGACGTTCAAACAACGCTTTCAGGACTTTGAAAAAAGACTGTGTTCAAAACCTTAAAATCAAATGCAGGTTTTGCAGCCGACTCAGCCTTAATTTAAGGCCTAGGGACAGTGGCAGGCGAGCCAGGGCTCCGTGAGCGGTTTTGGGAAGTCCGAGAAATCAATGAAAGTGCCCTTGCAATAGACGGTCAGGATATTGATGTGCGTGAAAATCTTTGATGGTGTCAAATCGTCTCTTAGGCGTACTTTCATCTAGTGCGAATACGACAGTAATGAATTCATGAATAGCCTGGAAGCGACCGCCGAACTATGTGGACACATAAAGATGACTGGTCCGCTTTTCAAAGCACCGTATGAATCATTTAAATTTTGGTCAGATTGCCTCGTTCGAGCTGGTGTACTGTCAACTTTGTGGCCGAGGAATTCAGGTGAAGTATTGGCAGGTGCTATCTTCACACTGAAAATGGCGATTAACCCAGCTTGTTTGACAACCCTCTGAAGAGCACGGAGAATTGGTGTTTGATTGGACCACTGGTTTTGGCCTAGCCAAATCTGGATCATATAAGGGGATTGTCGCCGAACCGCTTTCGCTCTTGAGACTTATAGGCCCCACCTCAGACCATGCCTCCTTTGGTAGGTATGAGATCGTCAGATTACCTCATCCTGGTGGTATGAAGTATCCAAATGACCCTTATCTCGAGTCGTCAGTTCGGGACTCGTCATATGGAATACGCTCTGGTAGAAAAATAGCCAGTGACTGATTGCGAAGGTGACTAGTACAACACATGGAGGCATTTCGAGTAAATCTCCGAGGGGGCACCTTCTTCCTGCGAATATGGCCTTTTAATACAGCAACATTGAAGAGAACCACGACTCCCTGCCGATGTGTTGCATATTTGGCTATTCTCACGCAAAGAAAATATATACTGTCAGGAGTTTTAAACCGCCCAATGGAAACATTATCCAGACGCGCACAATAGTCATCTCGAACGCAAGTCTCGCACTAGAATGTCGGGACCGTATACCATCGTAGCCGTACACAGCCATGTTGACTACGAACTCGCGATGGCTATGACCCACAAAGACCACACAGCGTTTCAAATCAATCTGCGTCAATCCCTGACGATCACTTCACAACACTCAACACCGAAGATCCCATTAAACGCCACAAAGACGGCTTCAAACTAGTCGAAATTGCAGCCATCGTTGGGCACCATCGTACTTAGAGGTCTATCTCAACGGCCATCGGTTTTCCTTCCCAGATTTCCCAGATGGAGAGCCCAACGAGTATGCCGCCAGCGCGATCGCCAAGACTGCGCCTGACTTAGTCTCCACCTACACGAGCAAGCACAAGTTGTTTCAATCCTCGCCTACTGCCACACCGCACCACTGGGTTTAATAGTGGCTAAGTAGTGCTCAAGACATGTTTTGAGTGAGAGTCCTGGTTCGAAACTGGCGCGATATCAATTAAAACCTACCACACGCGAAATCACGCTATATCCGCGTTCCGCCGACTTCGCAATTCGCCGCCCACGCGCCATCACCTATGTAAGCGCCAGTCTCCTAAATATTTCATCTATCCGCTTGAAACTCTTGGATGAAGAATATGTCATAGTGTGTCGCTAGTCGAGTAATCAACAAAAGCAGTCACGATCATAAATGGTTAATCCTGTGTCTTTGTATTCTTGTCAAGATCATAGACCGCTTTCACAACGTCCCGTTCTGAGCGCGGGTGTTCTCGAAAGAGTGGTGATCAGCATACCCTTTTGGGAATGATATAATTGGCAAATTGTCGATGGGGCCTTTCTACGTAACGCCCCCTATTGGTCCGTAGGTTGCGCATGAATCTGAAACCTTGATATGTTGATCAGTTCTCAGGTCGATGTGGGTCCAGGCACTCGTTGGTACCTATCATGGACGATTCAGTTTCACGCCGAAGCTGATCACACAGCATGACTTTGACTGCTCAAATTAACCTGTACCTTCGGGATGGGAAGATCGAGCCTTGCGGTTCACCGTTTGGCACCCCGTGGTTTTTGATTGCAAGAAAGATGATTCTAAGTGCTTAGGCGTGGACAATAGGGCTCTCACCAATATGCGAGAGGGATTCCCACTCCCACTCATTGACGACATCTTCGATGCTCTCGTGGGTGCCAAAGTTTTTCATCCTTGGATATAAATCCAGGGTACCATCAAGTGGAAATTAAGGAGCTGGATATGTGCAAAACAGCCTTCCTTTGTCACGCCATTCGATCAGGGCTCATGGAGGATCCTTCTGTAGGTCTCACTTATGATCCGTCGACAGACATATTTAGAGATAAACCACCGGACTTTGCTTCTTACGATGTCCCTTTGCCGTTTGACCTTACCACTCAGCAGATCTGCTGGAGATGTCAAATTCAAACGAGAGCTGATCTCTCCACAGTTTATCAGTGTAGGTTTTGCATCCACTCGCTTGCCATATTTTTTGCTAAGCGCAGAAATATTCGATCGAATGTCTCTTGGAAGCATTGAAAAGCCTGGATCGTTTTTCGAGACATTTCCTTGAGAACAAGTGCCATATTCTGATTACTGAGACAATTTTCTAATCTTCATATTAAACAAAGACCTTTTGAGAACAGCTTATGATAAGTTAAAATCAAAACCGCTTGTCGTGTGGGAAAAGTGTCGAGCGGAATCACTTGGCTGGAACTTGGGGCTAGCTTGTAAATCTGGCTTTGGGCGAAACCGGGTGGGCCGATCTCAGTGAGTGATATCCTATTGGTCCGTCGGGATACTGGAGGTCCTCTTTATCTTATCCTTGCTTAGAAGTTTCACAATCACACATACTTTTATCGCTACTCAAGTTGTGCTCGTCGCTCTTAGTGCTCTCAGAACTCTCGCTCGGATAACTCTGACACTTACTGGGTCGAACGGGCAAAGATCTGAGCAGTGGATTTTCTGAGCAAGAAAGGAATACTGACACGCCAGAGTTACAGGCATGGGCGAACGACAGGCAGAATGATGTGGCACTTGGCCGATCACATCGTTCAAACCAAGCTTTCTAATAGTATGCCAAAACAAATGGCATCATAATGCAATCATTCTCGTTTCATATCCAGAAATGTCCTTCGTGGTAACCAAATTCTGCCGAATTCAGTCGAAACTCAATTTGGATTATCAAGTTGTACAAATGTCGACTGTGATCTATACAGTGTGCTTGCACTTTTGTGAACGCATCGCCGTATCGTGCTGAGCGGTTTCAATCTGTATCACGCATTTAAGCTGGGACTTCTGTGTCTGAGAGACTTGGGTGCAATTTAGTCAATTCGAATGGGTAGTGAAGAAACTTCTGATCTGCCCGGAAAGTTTAAGTGGTTAAAATTTCCGAATCTCGATATACAATCTGTACATCTTTTTGCTTGAGACTTATTCCCTTAATATTGGTCATATATGAGTCTGGACCGTTCTGTCCGCGAAGCATGTGGTTCAGAAACGCCACTCTGAGATGTAATTTGAAATGAAACGAATTGTTTTCAACAGGTAAAGTTTTCGAGCTGAAAACCTGGCCAAGGCGTACTCTTGATGGAAGCGAGGTCTCCTGGCCATCGACTTGCTCAAACTTGGGCTATTTTCAGGGATCCCGCCAGTTCTTTAGTCTTGGCCTGCTCACTCAGTGCCAGGTCTTGGTCATGTTGGTCTTTTAAAAACCAGCATACGATACTGGCTCACGCCTACAAGTCACATCCTGAAAAGTGTCTAGTTTGTCCTTCCACTCGCTAATATGCGAGGGCTTAGGCATGGAATTGCTAAGATTCAGGTTTTGGACCTGTTTGCCTGTGTTTGAGCCGGCCCTGCTCAACTCACGCGGTCAGTTCACCTCCCGCCGCCAATCTTGACTTCGCTATTCAATTGGTCTTCCGCAAGTCTCGAGTTGGATCTTCCATTAGTCTCATTCTCTAAAGGTCGTGGCCCCAAGGCTCACGTGGAGCGGTTACTCACTAATATTCTACCCTTCCGTGCCCCCCGAGGGAGGGCTTAGTCCAACCGTAGACGCATGGTTTTGGCGGTTAAGGCTGACACCAAAAAGGGCCGATTTCGAGTGAGCAATACCCCACTGGCTCGCTTCTTAGCCATGTTGTACCCGAAGTTTCTTAGCTGTCCATAATCCCTGTTGTCTCCACCCGAAGAGGTCCGCCAGTGTTCAGCTCACGCCGAAAAACAACTCACTGACATCGAGCCCCAGCTGGTATCGCCTGATGTATAGGGTTGTCTCTGGCCTGTCGCTCTGAAATACATCATCACCTTCCGACTCCGCCGCCTTGGGAGTCGTCACACTAAGAGGTTCCCCAGTGTAGCTCACGCCGGGAAATCACTAACTGAGATCGAGCCCCAGCAGATTTTGCCGAAAGGTTTGAGGCCATCCCAGGCTTATCGCACTGAAATGCCTCCTCACCCTCAGACTCTGCCTTGTAGCCCTAAGGGGTCCCCCAGTTTAGCACACGCATCCAACTCGTTGTCAATCCTCAAATGTACTTCTTGATGTTCGAGAACATAGTAACCTGAGGCGTTCTTGAGGAAGAGCCAGGTCGATCTTACACATTTATGTGATCGCTTACTTCTAGAAAGGATCCTGAAGTTGGGTGCATATCAAGATGCTTACATGTTGTTCCGTGTCTTATTGAGCACATCTGCATTGAGCAACTTTGCGACTGCGCTCGATATTTCTATATTCAAATTTTGGAAAGAGGACATGCGAAAGCAAGTGATCTGCTTGAAGCTATGTGAATTTGTTACCTGGTTGTGGAACTTGATCGATCAAATGATACCCGAACTCTAGTCTGATTTCATGTGGAAAAGGCACTTTCTAGCAAGCGTACGCAATATCCTATGATTTTAATTCTGATTCACCACAGTATGAGATCCCGTCACTTGGGAGGTACTTCGAGCCCAAACTGCTCAAATCATAGGAAAGTAGCAAGCTCCAGCTGAGAAAGTCTACAGCGATCTTGAGAAAGTCTACAACGATCTTGTGAAAGTCGACATCGAAATTTCCTCTTCTAGCGTGAATAATGCGCTCCACATATCGCGCCATGCCTTTGTTTCCTCCAAGCAGGTGCCAAAATAAAGCCATATCAGGATGCCATCAACACCTGATAACAAAATTCAAACAGCGTGTCTTATTCAATCCAGCCCCAGAAACACATATATATCAAGAAAACGACCAAACAATCAAAAAAATGATGAAAATCGCCGGGCTGCAAACTGCCCACCTTCGCTGTACGGGCCTGCAATCTCCGGTAAGCTCGATGGCTGCAACCGGTTGCAAATCTCAGCGCATCTCGGTTGCGCCTTCCTGTTCATAAACCCGTCAATCTTACCAGATTCCTCTACGATGTCTGATTGACCGGTAATCCTGTCACAAAATCTGAAATACTCAAGGAATGGACTTCCGAAGGTTATATGGTGTTCGCTGCTCATAAAGACGCTTGAGTAAATGTACTATACAGAAGCGGGTGCCGTGAGAAAGGAGTTTGCTAAGGATAAGAGCCAGTTCGCTCTTACACTTGATGAGTGCAAAGTCCGTAATCGAAAAAGGGTTTTGGGATCTCATTACACCATTGGATAACTCCTTGAATTTAAGAACTATGTGGTAGGATTTGAGGTGCTCAAGTGAAATTCATAACAGGAGGAGTATTGTTCTCGTTTTTCCTAGGACGTTATCGAAAGTTTTGGTCTGGAAATCGTATCGTGTTTATTAAAAGAGATCATTTCTCGGTATTGAGCGTTTTACTCGACATTTAGTCATATACAATTTCCAAAGATGTCTCTCCTGCCTACTTCCGCTCCATTTCACGACGAACGGCGAGACTCAGACCCAAAGCTCAGCATCAAACAAGCTTTCATGGCCTTTTTCGGGTGAATAATCAAATCAGGCGTTTCCAGTTTTTTTACAACGACCACATCGCCATCACTTTCTAGCATATAAAGAAAGTTCCTACTCATACATGCCAAACAAGTCGGCCCCCAAAATATCAACAATGGTCTTCCCCGCAGCAACTACCTCCTCGTCGAAGTACCTTCTGCCCGAGATCTGCAACCCCACAGGAGCCCCCTTGAATCTGTCCGCAGCATAATCTTGGAGTTCGAGTTCCTCCAAGTCCGATCTGTACTGATAAGACAGGTGCGCGTCGTCCCATTTGTCGATACTGGGGTCCTGGAAGATACCAGTCTGCACGACCAACGTGGGCAAGTCAAGGAGGTTGTACAAGGACGTGTATGACCAGTTGTAGACCTCTTCGGGCCGAGGCGCAACATTACAGTAGGTGGGTGAGATGATGAAATCGACCCCGTTGTTGTTCAAGTAGTCGGTGTACTTTTGCTTCAACTTGTCTCTGGTGATATTGAGCTGCCTGTTCTCGGCAATGGTGTAGTTGCGAGCACCCTGGCCATAGTTGAGCGCCCATTTGGTCAACTTTTTCAAAGGTTCTCCGGAATCTGCCAAGAACTTGCGCTGCATGTGGTTGCCATCGCACGAGTACATTTGGGACACGACATCCCTTGCCAAGACGGTGTCGATGGGCTCGAATTCCACCACCTCGACGCCCGCGGCAGCCAATTTCG
>JAKTWD010000051.1:0-31841 GCA_030581935.1 Metschnikowia corniflorae | reverse complement strand
ACTTCAAGACCCACAAGATCAAGATGTTTATCTTGGACGAGGCCGACGAGATGTTGTCGTCTGGGTTCAAGGAGCAGATCTACAACATCTTCAAGTTGTTGCCCGAGACCACGCAGGTGGTGCTTTTGTCCGCCACCATGCCCCAGGACGTGTTGGAGGTGACCACCAAGTTCATGAACAACCCAGTGCGCATTTTGGTGAAGAAAGACGAGTTGACCCTCGAGGGTATCAAGCAATACTACATCAACGTCGAGCAGGAGCAGTACAAGTTCGACTGTCTTTGCGACTTGTACGACTCCATCTCCGTCACCCAGGCCGTCATTTTCTGCAACACGCGTGCCAAGGTCGAGACCTTGACTGCCCAGTTGAAGAGCAAGAACTTTACTGTTTCCGCGATCCACGCCGACTTGCCCCAGCAGGAGCGTGACACCATCATGCAGGAGTTCCGCCTGGGCTCGTCCAGAATCTTGATCTCGACTGACTTGTTGGCCAGAGGTATCGATGTGCAGCAGGTGTCCTTGGTTATCAACTACGACTTGCCTGCCAACAAGGAGAACTACATCCACAGAATCGGTAGAGGTGGTCGTTTCGGTAGAAAGGGTGTGGCCATCAACTTTGTCACCGACCAGGATGTGGGTATTATGCGTGAGATCGAGAAGTTCTACTCGACCCAGATCGACGAGATGCCCGCAGAGATTGGCACTTTGTTCAACTAGGCCAAGAACGGCCCGACCCAAGAACGGCCCGAAGGGTCGTTCTTGGGTTTGTAGGAATCGAGAATAAGAAATCGAGAATAAGAAATCGAGAATAAGAAATCGGGAATGTAGAAAACGAAAATGAAGAACACGTCCCGAAGTTATCCTCGAAGCTGGCGTAGAATATCGAGAATTCCTCTGTAGGATTATTGTCGACCCATATGAAGAGTGACTGGACAGAAGTTCCCACACAAGAGTCTCTATGTGGGGTAGAATCGCTTTTCTGTAAGTGGTACTGTATCAACAACATTCGGGAAAAGCACATTGATGAGGACGCATGGGGCTGGGGATGAGGAGATCCCGAAATTCGAGGAGATGGGAGCTTTTGAGGTAGTACTATGTCACGAAATGTGCCTACCATACCCACACTTTTCGTATATACGCACAAGAAGGACGACTTCAGAGGAGCGTGTACAAAGCCAGATGCGTTTTTTAAAGCTTCCGAAATTGATGGAAGCCTATTCATCCGATGAACTAAGGCAGGTCAGCTTATCGTTGCACTCTTGGTCGATCGTTTCTAGTAGCCGAGAGAGAGGTTCTATCTGACTTTAAGAACGATCTAAAACAAATGTATGACTTTAGGTACTTCGGCCCAGTATCGGGAAATCTAGGGATCAAATCAAAAGAACAAAACAGGATTTCACCATGCCCTAACTGAAATGCCTAAGAGAGTTAGTGGAGAGGTTGAAGGAGCATGTCCACATATCACGGAGATACCCTGTCCAATTGAACTACAAGGGTTGTGGATCGGCGATAACCCTAAGAAAGACACTGATTACAAACTGCTTCCAGACCAATCCAAGGAGCTTAAAGAAGCAATGAAGACCAAGTTCGAGTTTGGCGTTGGAAGCATCAATTGGGCTGCGAATAACCAGATATGTCTTACGCTGCAAATACACTTGCTAGTAGAGCATCGAGCCCGACCGAGGATGATTTTGGTCGCTTAATGTTTTTGTATTGGGTACATGCCCGAACATTAGACCAGAACATTCCATCATCTTGTTCATTCGAGCCGAGGGACGACTGAACTAGGTGCTTGGAATGAATTTATTGTAGTGATGAGATAGCTCGAGAATGACTTCGAAAGGTTTATTCTCGAGCTTGCCTCTGATCACGAGGATGCCTTCAAAGATGCTTTTTCGAGGTTCTAGAGAAGGCAAGTGGAGATAATACCCAGAGAGTTCGTTCTCGAAAATGATGGAGTGAGGATGTCTTCAAGAGGTGCTTCTCGATGTTGTGTAGCTAAAGCTTGTTTACGAGAATTGAAAAATGGTCTTCAAGCAAGTATCAAGCACGGTTTTTTTATGTGATGTAGCGTCGCCTTTGTACAAGAAGCGAACCTGAAGGGTTGTTTCTGAGGTAGGTGTGCGAATTGCCCCATATTGTAATCGAGAGAACAACGCAAGGATGGCATGTTCTCGAGGGTGATGGGGCATGTTCTGAACATATGTTTTCAATTCTTTGATCTGGCGTGAAGTTGTATTTTTGAGAAGAATGAACCGAAGGAGATTTCCGAACTTTCATCTTAGTGCCAATCAGGAGAATATCTAAGAGTGACCTTGAAAAGATTATCTAGAGGGTGAAGTAGATTTCGTAACCTCGACGATCAGCAATAATCTTATAGGTTGACGAGCGCGTCTTTTTTGAGGTGGTAGGTTTCCTTGACGAAAATGACGACCGAAGGTAGTTCTCGAGGTCGATGGAAAATGGCTATTTAACGTGTTTTCAACTCTGATAATTCTATGAGAGAAACTCCAGGAGGTTGTTCTTGAAGAATGTGTACACAACCGATTCTATTGCAATTGCCAAATGACTCCACCATGACCCCGAACAAAAACCTAAAGAAGGATCCTCGTATTTAGATGTTCCAAAGGGAATGACCTCAAGGATATAAAGTCAGTCAATTGATTATAGGACGCTTGCATCAGAAAACACAAACTCTTTACGCAGAAGAGAAAGTCTATAATATTTCCTGGTGTGAGCTCTGAGGGTGAAACAGCCGTTCAGGACTTTATACCCCTCCGTACCCCATCATACTCTGGTAATCATTTCTCTCAGACGGAGTATACCCCAAAAACTACCACAGCTTGCGTCTCACACACAGGTAGAACTGTGTAAATTGATGTATTAAAGCCCTCAACTGATTCTTGAATTTGAAGTGAAGTCGTCTATTCATGAAGAACGTGCCTGAAAAAGTTGTTCTCAAGGTCAGTGTAAGTAATACATCAGGTTGTCTTTAAGGAAATTACCAAAAATGATCCAGAAAAGGTTCTGGACAGATTTTCAAAGAGCGTGGTTCCAAATAAATCGCTTCTGTAGTCACGGTTACTTTTGAAGAAGTCCGAAGTAGTGAAAAGTGTTTCACAAACAATATGGTCCCGAAAATGGAAATGCGATATAGGAATAGTGAGGAGTAGACAGCATTCGCAAGATACTTTAAACAGAATTACGAAGGTGGGTTACTACTTGGATATACGGGCTCACCGAACTATGAGGTATCGTAAGAGCACCCTCGATCTATTACAAAGAGGAACTCCACTTGTGAATTCGTTCCGCCGTTTTAAGTCGCTCATAGGCTAGCTTCTGAAGGCCCGCCCGATGCAATTAGTGTAAGGGTAAGCTTTTCATTATTGTTCTCTAGAAGAAGCAAGTGCTTTTTAAAAATTAAGACTGTATTACGATATGAAGAAAGCAGACGTCTCGTATCACTACTCTAGCCAATTTTGGAAGTTTAACTGAGAGAGATTGGGTTTTTACCCGGAAAAGACCTCTGCTTGAAAATCCATTTTCAGTTGAAATAACTCAAAAACTATGAAGAGCTCGAGTGCTTCTCATATTAGAGTCGAGCCTCTGGTTGCAACTGACAATCAGTCGCATATGGTGCAACACGTTCCTTCCAGTTCCATTAATTTACCAAATCATTCGTCAAATCGAGCAGTGTCCACGGCGCATTAAAATTTTGCCCGTTTTCTCACCGCAACTCCAAAAATCATAATTTTCAGTTACAAAAACTGACACTTGAATTAAGACGAGTAGCAATATCTCCTGTGAAATCGCATTCGACGAGCAGACCCAAACAAAAGCTTTAAAAAGTCTTGGCAAAAATCAGAAAATGACTTTCCTTCTTTACTGACAATCTTTCAGTGCAAATGTTTTGGCAAGTTTCAATTGAAATACATTTTGAAAAAATTGAGCTCATTAGGGAGAAAATTACTCAATTAGACCGGTACCAGAAGAGCACTCACTAGGTCGCGCCCCTACAATTATGATGTTTTAGTTTGTGGAATGATCAAACCTATCTTTACTAGTTACATTTTCAAAATTTAACGGTATTTACTGGGTAATATAAGACTGTATTGCTGGAGAGAGATGTTTGTTGGCTATATAAGAAGGTGCTGTCGAGTTTAGGGATGTGTTTGTTGATAAGGGATGTGCTTGTTGATAAGCGATGTGTTGGTTGATATGGGGATGTATTACTTGTTAGAAGGATGTATTGATTAGTATAGAGATATAATAATGAATATAGGAATCTGTTGGTGAGTATAGAATTGTGCCAGTTACTGTACGGATGCAGTAATAATACTGGGATGTATTGGTTGAATCAGCGATTTATTAGCTAACATAGGGTACTGAATTCATTGAATTCAAAGCTTCGCCATTTTGTATTGGTACATATTGGTTGAATTCGAAAATCAGTTGACTCGGAACTATTTGTTAAATATACGGATTATTGGTAAGTGTAGGGTTGTGTCAACGAATATAAGGATGTATCAGTTTACACGGGGACGTGCTCGCTGACATAAATTTTACGAAGCACCACGCAGTATAGAGATGTATTATTGTATATATGAATGGAAGTTCCATCATACGGCCAAAAATCATTAATCAACACAAAGATATTTAATGACACTCTTAGATCAGATTGTTTTATGATCTCCATATTGTGGTCATCATACTTCCTGGAATGGTCGCTTGTGCACATCATGAGCTAGTCTGTGGTATGTGAGGACTCACGTTTTTTTACCCTTCTTACCCGTACTGATTGGTCTCGGCATACGATTCACGCTTGTGGTATTCAAATTTACTTTTACGGGAATTTTCACAGAAAAGCGCCGGCACTTCAGACACTTTGCCTTCTGGCATTAACTTCGCATACAGCTTCCATTTCACCATTATGAGTAGCACTCAAGCTGAAAACATACTGAGTTTTCATTATCGATGACTTTCTTGTATCTGACACGTATCGGCCAAAAACTTTAAAATTCCCGCTCCAGGTCTGTGTACGTAGATCGTAGCTAGAATGCTTACCAAAAAGACATCACCCAAATGAAAGACATACTCCACGGAACTTCCAGAAATAATCTCTCAAAGTGTTTGTCACAAGGTGGGCGACTCCAAACTACGCCCACGAACACAATCACAAGCGGAAGCGGCAAACTCACCCCACACCCATTAAACAGTAACAATAACAATAACATTAACTCTATAACCTCGTCGAACTAAAAAACTACTGGTAGTCGGGAATCTCCAAATGCAAGAACGGAGTGTTGGTGCCCACCGCAGCGTGGTAGGCGCCCGTCTCCAAGTCGCCATCCAGCGCTGCAATGTTGACATAAGTGCGTTCACTGACCAAGTCGTTTTCGCCGTAGGTGCCAAAGCCAGCTTTGAGCAAACCCCTTCTGATCCACGGTGAATGGATCCCGCTGAAATGGAACTCGACCTCTCTGTCGGCGTAGTTATTTAACGCTCGTCTCAAGTCGACCAACGCCTGCACGGAGGTGGTATCAATCGACGGAGCACACGAAAAATCAAAGTGCACGATTCTCAACAACGGCCTGTTGTCTTGCTGGACCTCCTCGGTGATTTTGTTTTTCTTGAAAAAGTTCCATCTCAAAGGCCCCGGGTCGTTCCAGGGCCTGTCACCCACAGAAGCACTCGAATAAGGTTTACCACGACGCGTAAGTCTTTTGGCTTCGTCGGAGACCTGGTCAATGAAGTCCGACGCGTTCGGGTACGAGAACGACTGGATGGGCCGGAACACAATGACCCCGGGCGGGGCGGGCACCACCTCGATGTCGTCGTTGATGCTCTTTTTGGACAAGGGCACCCACTTGGTAACAAATCGCACGTTGTGCTCCTTGACGAGCTGGCTCGTCGAGAGAAGGGGCTTCTTCTCGAGGGCCTTGGCCTTGCCGCCCGAGTGGTACGAGTCACGTGATAACACCTGCTGGATCTCGACGGTGGCGTCGGAGCTTCCGCTCGAGTAGGAGTCCTCGTCCCTCAACTGGATTACGGGATTGACGACCTCGGCCACACGCACACGCCCCAAGAACTGGCCCGTGGGTTTGGCGACGCGGAACAAAAGCACTGCGGCAGAGGCAGCAATGGCAAAGTAGATTCCGTTTTCGATCGACGAAAACACGGTGATGATCACACAAACAAGAAAGATCCCGCAGTCGATGGGGTGGACCTCCCACAAGTTCCAGGTGGATCTCCAGGAAGAAAACAAGTCGGACACGGCATGGATGATGATAGCAGACAAGGTGGCTTTTGGGATGTAGAAAAACGCCTCGGTCAAGCAGTACAACGCCAACAACACGACACACCCAGTGAAAATACCGGCCAAAGGAGTTCTGACTCCACATTTGGCTTTCAAAGCTGATCTGGAAAAGGACCCGGTGGCAGGGTACGCGTTGAAGAAGGTCCCGATCAAGTTGTTGACACCAATGGCAATGAGTTCCTGGTCAGGCACGACTTTGTAGTCGTTCACACGGCCAAAAGATTTTGAAATGGCAATGTGCTCCAACAACAAGATGATGGTGGAAACAGGGATCTCCGAGGCCATGGCGTCCATGATTCCTTCGGGGATGGTCATCACACCCACGTGTTTCAAACCGGAAGGAACGACGCCAATAGTCAGAATCGTGCCTTTGAACTTCGACCTCGGACCCGTGAATCTTTTCAATTCGGGGTGCACTATGCCCCAAGCAATGGCCGTGGCCACAATAATCACTATCGCGTTTCTCAACTGCTGGAAGTAGAAGAACCACATCTTTTTCTTGGGGTACCGCTTGCCCAAGTAGTCACAAGAGAACTTCCATGCGTACAAGATGAAAAGCGGCACGAGCCCAAATGCAGCGTTGACGTTGGTAAGGGGCAACTTCTTCAAGGTGGCAGTAACAGTGTGGGACGACGAGACCTTGCTGTTGACCGCCGAGCCGTATCCCATCAAGGCAGGAACTTGGCCCGTGATAATGTTGAATGCAGAACCAGACATGAAGCCCATGACCGCCGGCATGGAAATGAACTCGAGAATGAACCCGAGCCTCAAAATGCCAATCCCGGCAGCGATGCCTCCACAGATCAACGACAAAAACGTGGCGATTTCGGGACCGGAAAACGTCGTGCCGTACTCACTTTGCACCTTGGCCACAACCTTGCCTACCTGCAAGGACATCACGGCCACCGGGCCGATAGACACATCTTTCGAGGTGGCGAAAAACGAGTAGATGAAAACACCGACAAAAGAGGAATAAAGCCCGTATTCGGGACTCAATCCGGCCAACTGCGCATACGACATCGACTGTGGCACCAAAACAACCCCGACGGTTATACCTGCAATCAAGTCTCCGTAGAGCCATTTGCCGTTATAGTGCAAGATCCATTTGGCAATCGGAAACAACGACACAAGATAATCAGTCAATTTTTGCACAGGGTTGCCAACGAGATTCTTTCCGTATTCGACGACACTGGGCTCCGCTTCGTTATACTCAGGCACAGGCACGTTTCTGTCGTCGCCGTAAAACACTGGCTGGTGTTCTCTTTGGAACTCATGGCTCTGAACTCTGGCCTCACGAGCAGCATCGTACTCCTGGGGCAATGCCATTTCTGACACCGCCGACAGTATGCTAAGTCTTCTCTCAGCAGCCATTATAAAGTAGAAAACTTTTAGTCTGAAAAATTAATAAAGTTTGCGGCGAGAAGAGAGGTATGTCTCAGCTTAATATATGGCGATCGGATCAGGGGATGGAGATGCTGCAAGTGTAAACGCCCGTATATGCAGCTGAAGGCGGGAAAATTCTATTCAAGGGCGTTATGCAAATGCAAAAAAGAAAGCGAAAGTGTGGTGGAAGAAATGCACAAATGATGAAAAAGCTTGACGTTAGTAAGACAAATTAGCATCCACAGTTAGCTGAGCGCACGTGACCAGCGTTTGCCGTCAGGGTTATCTGGCCGAATTCTGCGAAAATTGGAGGAGTTCCTTTCGGGGAGTATTGTTCGCTAGTGCCCCTATCAATCTGAGCTCTTTTTACTCTCAGAACATCGCAATGGACGACTTTACAATGGTATCATCTGCCCGCCCCCCCGATCTGGATCTCTGAATTGCTGCGAAATATTTGCAACAGTCACGTGAGGTGTTGCAATGTCGCCATGCGTCGCGAAAAAGCAATACGCCTTCTGCAGTGCGCGTGTGCAGGACTGCATGCACCGCCGGGCATGTCCGGGCAGATACGCCCCCATCGGGTTTAACTCCGCAGTGAATGGTGAGTTTTCGTTTGTTTTCACAAACTTTGCGCTTGCTTATCCAGTTGGGCTTTTGTCATAAACAACGTGCTCACTGAATATTTGTGAAAATATCATACGATGACACAAATCTTATTCATTGTGCGGTGATACAAATTTATTGGGCCAAGCAAGATCAAGTCAGCCTCATGCATCTCCTTAAAAATTTGTGGAGTGAGTATTTCTTTTGCCAATTGTTGTACTTGGTCTCCTCAAACGCCCACATGACGCCAAAGAAGAAATATCCTTACGCAAGGTTTCTGTGTAAGTGAGCAAAAGGCACGCCAGGGTGTGGAAAACCACTGAGGCAATTTCTAACCGAGGGTCCATAGAAGTGGTGTGAAAAAGCTTGGCATGAGGCATTTCGAAGATTCGATTGAGAGAGTAAAAGCTGATAAAAAGTGGTCTCGCAATTTGCGAAGAGGTGTCGTAATGTTCTAAGCAAATTGCCTCAGGTGTTTTTTGTGCATGCTTACTGAGGCTTATGGATGGTACAATCAAAAGTGAGGAGTTATTGCTTTCGCTTTCGGAAACTAAATGACTTCTTTGAATCCTCTCTAAGAAAGTTTGGCATGTGCTTTATGGCACCATGGTGTGGCTGTAACTATGCTTAGGAGACTATTGATTCTCTAAACCTTCCCCTGTCCGCCAATCTGTTCATTGAGCGAAAAAACTGATAGAGACCAGGGAAAAGCTGTTTGTTGAGCAGTATTGAGATCTTCATGTTTGAGTCTTCGCTTAGAAATTGAAAATCGAAAATATGCAAGACTCATCTTTATACCTGTAAAAGAACAAATGGCTATAAGAAGACCTTCTCATATATAAAGTCATCATGATCGGCAAATATTGCATCGTCCACGAAGGCAGCCAACTCATTGCTCAAGATTCTTTGAATGAGATCAGGGAACTGGCTCGATCTGCACTGAAAAATCCAGCTAATAGTGAGCCAAAGTTACAACAATAGATCTAATGGCCATGCTTAAACTGCCAGGAGACTCATGGAGAATATCAACATTGACACTAACGAATAAACACCACGGTTCAGTTGAGACAGACTCAGACATACCCCTTTTTTCGGAGTCCTCAACAAAACCCTTGATAAACTCCTCCGAAGATTGTAATGGGTAACACTCTGTGTTGTCAGTATAGAGAGGAATGTGATTACCAGTCAAGTAGGAGACCAATGCTTCAGGGCTTACCCAATTTGGGCGCGCCGAAAAGCAAATAAAAACAGATTTGTTGAAATCACAGACGGGTCCTTTGAAGTCGCCGTCAGAGCCGGACTTCATAGTCACGATCATCGATTGCTCCTGTAGAAGAATTGCAAGTCTGACGAGACCAGCACATATACCGGGCTTGACCTCAAGGCATTGTGATTGTGTGTAGATGGGATCTTCTCTGAGGACTCTTCTTAGCTGGCTTCAAAGATCTACGGGATGCTTTCACGATTGTGGGGTATATTGGAGAGAAGGTAGCGGAGGCGATAGTGCCTGCTTGAGAGGAAATTTTGGGCCTATTTATTTTGAACACCAAGGAAGAAGTTGAGACGGAGTAAAAGCTGATTGAGAGAATTGAAACGGAAATGAAGTCAGCGAATTTTTATGTTACCGGTGTGGGCAAAGTTGTAGCGTGAGGCGGATGTGATACTTGATAGGTTGCAGTTTAGTGGTCATTTGGAGTACACCAGTGCTTCTACTACGGATGTTCTATCGTGCTACACTTTCATATTTTCGTTGATTTTCGACCTTCTTTCAATCAGAAGTCTATATACTTGGGAAATCTTATACTCAGAAATGCCCCAGGGTTGACCATTGCTCAGCATAGGAGAGCTTCGTGCAACGAAGAAGGGAATGTCCATTCATATAAAATGAAGTGGGGTAGCTTCACGCTTCTGCTTAAATTAGAGAATTTTATCCGTTCTCACTTGCAGAAAGAAAATCCACACATTCTACTACTTTCTGCCACATCAAACTATCTGGCATTTCGTATGCTATATCGAACTCCACTACCGGTATTATATCATTCCGCACATTATCTGATAAATCCCACCCCCTTCTGTCGGGAGTCAAGGGGTCCTTATCCACGAGTCCAAACACCCTCTGCGATCGTGCTCAGAAGGTTTTCGACTCGAGCCACGCATGCACCAATGTCATGATTGTCACCAATACATGTCGCCTTGAAGTCTTCCGAGCTACTACACCACGCCCTTGGTTAGTCCACTTGTGAAAAAAATGCTTTTCAAAATTATAATAAACTTTTGGAAATAAGCATGCTCGCCCACTTAAAGCCTTTACGGTACGAAGGCTTAGTAGAAGAAGGAGGGAGTGTAGTCGATTTAGTCTCATCAAAATAGAATTTCCGATCGAGTTCCCCCCACTCAGAACTTTCCATTGTTTCTTCTGAAACACACTCCTTTACTGAAGATTTTGTCGAAAAGGTGTTTAGAACCTTTTTTTGTAAAGGCAGTTTGGATAAGCAAAACCTGCCGTTTCTGAATACGGTATGGAATCTAGGATCTGCTTGACTCTCGGGCACTGAGTCTAGGAAAAAACACAAAAGGATCGAGTAATCAAATACACGCCTTTCCTGACTGGGACACGAGCAAAGAGGATCCGCTATTGATCTAAGAATACCCTTTTTTAAGCCTTATACTAAGCTGTCATCTCACAGAGTCTCAAATGGTATCATGATAGATGAGAATAATCTCAGTTGCTCGACGCTTTCACATTCCACACACTCACCGATACTACTGGCCCTGACCTCCGAAACCCTCGTATTGAAATCACCTTACACAAGTCATCAGCTCAGTAACAAGCATTTCACCCCAATTCTCAAATCAAATAACCTTTTCTTCGCCGTACATATTACAATATGACCTTTCACTACCATACTTGTTCGCGTGTCGCCTTGGTACTTTCATTGTAATTACGGTATGCAACATGGTTGATCCAAACTAAATTCATCTCACTGTGTGTTGCAGGAGGTGATATAACATTTGGAATACGATAAAACAGTTCTTGAAGCTATACAAGTTATTATGCTGCAAGTTCATTACGCGAGACTTGCGGCTGCAAACCATTCTAACCTTGGAATACTCAAGTGCGACTATTTTATTGAAAACGGTATAAATGATGGTTAATTACGCGATTAATATGTCGTATTGTCTGTGTTAGCTTTGACCCGTAAGCTAAGAGTGCTTATTCTACTCATCACTGCTTGGTTCAGTGCGAGTATAACAGTGATGATAGAACATAACTGTCAGTATTCCAGATGGTGTCAGAAGAAAAGAAAGTGATCACTTCCAGTTCTCTTTTCCCTGTATTTGGTCATCAAACAATACGTCAACATTTTTACGTGCTTGCATTTTTTGACTATCGCAAATCCTATTACAATCAATCTGGTCCGTAGTACAGAAACACTAGTGAACCTTATCGTACTTTTGAGCAGCCAGAAGAGATTACAACATCTCGCAAAATGGGAACAGACTTAATTCCGCTCGCTTTGTCTAATCATAAATTGTGCCAGTGTACGAAACGTAGCGTCGAGACAAACTTAATGATCCTTCCAAAGACTTAAGAATCTATTACAATCTCATGCACTAAGTCTTTTTTTTTTTTTTTTAGAACAATTTGGAACAATTGGAAGAGGTGGGTAGAGGAGTCGATAGAAGTTTATTGTCAGGTCGCTACTTTTCTGAGGGACCTGGATGTATTAGTTGATTAAGTACAACCACAATTGAGTATGTGTCATTACTAGTTAACTGGCCCTTGAAAATATATAGGCCGGATCGTCGCATTTGAGTACCAACGACGATCCTTTATTTACTATTTCAAGCTTCGTTTGGGCAATTGATTCTCATCGAGAATAGACAGAAGAACTTGGATGTTTGGCTGGCTTATCCAATTTGATTCACGCAGGCAGTAGTTTGAAGGGAGATATGTTGGCCACCGAATGAGAGATCAAGTAGCCTTCTACATCGTTTCACTTAGTACAAGTCATTTTGATGAAACGGAATCGAAACCTCGATGAAAGTATGTACTGCTGGTGAGTAATACTCAGAAGGATCAGCTCTGAACCTCAAATCGAGTTCCGATGAGCAGACAAGCGAGTATGATCAGCTAAATGCCAATGTGTGGGTACTTCACTCATATAGAATATTGATAATTTTGTGTGAATAAACTGGGCCAATTTGAGCATTCAGGTTTAGCCCAAAACCTTAAATTTTGATGACTTCTCTAATTGATTGAAAATATTGTACAGAGACAGACACGCGATCTGAACCGTGCCACCATTAAGCGGTTCTAATTCAACTTTGATCACTTCTTACATCCAGGGTTTGTGAGCTTTAAAACAGACAAAAGTAAGACTTTTGATCTGCTTTCGGGGCCACGCGTAGCTGCATTCAAGCTGAACATGCCAAAGCTAATAAACTTCAGCTCGCATACTATCAAGACACAGATACCTTGGATAAACTGTGCCTGAATAGCCAATTCTTTTAGTGTCGAAGTTGTATTCAGTTATCACCCACCGAAACATCTCAATATAAGAGGCAAACGACGTAACGATAGTTGCTCTACTCAGAACACGAAGTACTCACAAGATTGGCCCCATAAAACCACCTCCTAAGCCTAATAAATACTTTCCAAAACCCACGAGATGCCCTAAAGCAAAGAACAAAACAGTTCACATCTTCAGTATCTCTATTGCTTCTGACGAAATATACTCACTTTCTAACACCACTAACAACTCCACCACCCTAATTCGCAGCCTCGACCTCGTCCACGAGCTTTCTATATTCCTGCTGCTTGTAGCACTGCTCGAGGAAGATCTTGTATTTCGCCGCCAACAAGCGGCGGTCCGGGTGGCTCTCGGCGCTCGGCAAGATTGCTTTTCCGGGACCCGTGAGCTTCTCCATCGTCTGCCACAACTTGTCTCCTTGGTGTGAAGGTTTCTTCTGTTTCTTGGCGGCAGAGGCGGAGGTCAATGGCTTGATACCCATCTTGCCCAATTTGTGAGAAAGGTCCTTGTGCACTGCCTGCGAAGTGTTTTGCTTAGACCCGAACGACAACGTCTGCTCGTCCTCGGAGTCGGAGTCCGTGGCGTCGCCTTTGGCCTCATTTTTGGTTGGTTTGGCTGGAATCTGGTTGAAGTAGTCCTGCTCACCCGGGCTTTCGCCCACAGGCGTCATCGAGAACTGGCTGTGGTGGCTCGCACTGGCGTAGGCAAACGCCAGCATGTTGGTCGATGATGCCGTTGCTGAAGGAGCGGTGTATGGAGAATGAGGCGGAGACTGTGTTTTTGATTTCGACAAGGTGCCTAAATCGGTGGTGGACTTCAAAAGCGACGCTCTTCTGCTGCGGCCCTTGGTTTGGATGTGCTCGTCCACCAGCTGCAGCGCTGCCACTGCTCCCAATAAGGCAGACCCGAAAACAACGGCAGCGTCAATGTAGCGCGGCACAATGACCGGTAAGCCGGTGCAGTCGGCAAGCAAACGCATCAACAACCCGTTGCGGCACTGGCCTCCGCTCATGTACACGCATTTGATTTTGTGGCCACCTTTTTCCATTTCCTCAATAATCTGCCTGGTTTGTTGCGCGATGAACTCACACGCCCCGAAGTACTGGATTGCCAAGTCCTTCACTGAAGAGTCCATCAGTTGTCCGATAATCGAGGCCCGCATTTTGGGGTCTGCGATCGGAGACCTGTTTCCGTGGAAGTCGCCGTAGAAAAACACATGCTTGGCAAGCGCAACCACCGAACGGGCCCCCTGCTCGGCCACCATGTTCTCCAAAATAAGGTTCAAGTAGTCAAACTTCAGCAAGTTCAGGGCCTCCGCCAAATGCACCAATTCTCCGTGGGCCGGGTGGATCGACAACACGTGTGCCAAGAGCGCACCCGTGCACGACTGCCCGCCCTCGGCAAGCCAAAAGCCAGGCCCAAAAACCTCTCTGTATGGGCCCCACACGCCCTGCACGAAACACGGTTCTTGGGTCATGGCAATATGGCACGTGGAGGTGCCTGCGACGGCAGCCAAGCGGCCACAGCCCGAGCTCATGGACCCGTCTGTCTCCTGGGACAACTCCGGGTGCGAGGGGAGGTCGACTTTGCCGGCCACGGTTCCGATCCAGCCGGCATACGCGTCGATGACTCCGCTGCCGACAACACACTCGGTGGTCAAGCCCAACTCGTCGGCGGATTGCGGGGTGAGCTTCCCCACGACGTCTCCCGCGCTGAGCCACGTCCCGGTTTTGCCCGGGATGCCCCCTAGCTTCCGGAAGTTGTCCTCAACTAGCTCCGGCAAGTCGACCTGTTCCAAGAACTCCTTGGACCACCCTGTGGTGGAGCCGTCCACGCCGATGGGCACTAGTCCCTGCTTGCAAACCGTGGAATTGAATGAGCGAGCCTCGGACCCGGTGGCTTTGTGGGTCAAGTAATCGGGCAAGTCATAGAACTTCAAGTCGTCCAACCCATTGGGGCGGTTGTGTTTCAACCACTTGATCTTGGGCAACTCCATCTCGATGGACATCTGCCCGCCTACGTACTTCAACGCTTTATCCCCCGTGGCGTTGATTACATCGGTCTCGTTTTCGGCCCGGTGGTCCATCCACAACACAATGTTCTCTTTACTGTCGGAAAAGTCCGGCCCTACTCCTGCAGGCTTGTCTGTCAGCTCCGAAACAGCCACCAAAGAGCACGTGGCGTCAAAGCCAATCCCGAACACGTCGGCGGCGTCGACCCCTGAGTCACGCAAACAGCTCTTGACACAGAAACAGATCAGGTTCCATATCTCGGTCAGATTCTGCGTGATGTGGTTCGGTTTCAACTGGTGCCGGGTGATCGGACGCTCGCTCAACCCCAAAATAACTCCGTTCGTGTCAATCACGCACGCCCTGGCAGACCCTGTGCCGACATCAACTCCAATGAAGTAGACGTCCGGCTGGGGCGGGTTGGCCAATTGGTGCGAGTTGAAAAACGACAGTTTTCTCGAGTTCAAGCTCGTGTGCGATCTGTTGTATCCCATAGTGTATTTAACGAAAAGACGAAAGAAAGTAGCTTCTGGCGGTCTTTGCGTGGGAGGAAAGAGCAGCACGGGGATTATATGTACTCAACGCTGGCAGATCGGGGCCATTGGCACCGGCCGGTTGCTGCGCTGTGTGCCGGACGCGGGGTCGTGACGTAGGTGGTCCGGGCAGCCCAGAGAACTAGGGGTCGGTGTATGGAAGGGAGAGCATCTATATTCTGGAATATTTCTTGTGGGTTCGATTTTTGGGGAGACTGTTTTGATGACTACTCGTTTTTCTTCTTTTTTTTCGTTTGTGGCGGTTGACCGGCCCCTTATTTCTGGACTAGTCCGTGCCGATAAATGATAAAATTAGAGCGCAGTGCGTGGGCGGAATAATCTCGGGCGCGACCTCCCAATTGCTGCCGGATGTCATCATCGGTGTTTGGCAATGTTGCAGCCACGTGTAGCACCAGGCCTGGGGGGCTTTGAGGGAGGGGAATTGTTGAAGGGGTCAATTGAGGGAAATGATTTAGATGTTCTGCTTTTTCCCGAGGAATTTCGCTTCATATTCCCTCTTTTGATCGGACTCAGGTCATCTTGACCGGACTTTTCCTGCACCAAAAGCACCAGTGCCCATAGCGCATTAGTGTGATAGACGGTTGCTCTCGGTGTTAAGGTGGTGCGAGTAATTACGGTAGTAAATGCTTTATTACTATGAGAATTTAAATATGATTACTTCTACCCAGTGTACTGATTTTTGTCGTAATACGGTTCGTACTTACGATTACGATTTTTTTCCACCGTGATCGTAGTGACTATTTTTCACATTCCTAATTACGAATCGTATTAGGCGCAGTACGGAAGTCGTGTCTTGGCCAAGGTGTACAAACAACTCTAGTATTTGGCGAGCCGAGCCAGCCACGGAAAATGTGCTCTCAGTGATTGTATAATCTATTAGTAGTCAATGTACTCTTCTGGGCCTCTTCCCGAAACTGCCTCGACGTGTGAGGATCAACCTGCTGAAGTTGCCTTCTAAAAAGCACCGCAACGAATTATCCTGGATCATTTGTCGAGCAGTACTAAGCTTTCCACCATTTATTTTATGTCACCTTTGTCCTCGGATGCGAGATCTATATCGCTCATTTGAACGTTATTTTCTGGTCCAGATTTTTGGTAATGCTCTCAGAGATCTCTTCGACAACCTCACTCAACGTTGCTCGTGTCCCTGATGGAGTGTTCGAAGGCCTCGGTCCAACTCTCGCCTGACTCTTCGGCCAACTTATCGGTAAATTTGTCTTTAACCTCAGAGCGCACCTCCTTAATCTCAATCCGATCCTAATCGTTTTGCCTACAACCGGGAGGCTTACCAGTAAAACTGAGAGAAACCAACATCTTGGTCAATTCTGGTAACAATCTGTTTTTCTATTTTTTTGGCAGACCAGTTTTTGCACATAAGAATGATTCAGATGGCGCTGACACAGAGAAGCCCACCATCTGTGCTGCATTGTCTTCGACTGTTGAAACCCCCCGTGAAATTTGCGAACTTGGAAATTTCATAATACATAATTACGAACTGACTGGCAATCGTAATCGTAATGAAATGTCTCAAGATCATCGTCAATTTTCAATTATGCTACGATAATTACGACGATTTACAAATTTTCCACGACACTGCTGTGAAGTATGAGCAATGTTCCCGTCAGGTCATTTATTACGCACCATGCGTGTCAAATGCATTATATCCTCATGAACCAAAACTTAACCAGACCTCTAGGCATAAGAATCTGAAAAATAAAGTCAAAATGTTCAATGTGGGGCGTTAAGTCTCCACAATTTTACGTGAACCTCCTTTGATATCTTTCACATTTAAAGCACTTATTGAATTGATGCAGCAGTTTCGCAGCCGGCACTGTCTTCGCACCTAATAGTGACGTCAAAGAGTTAACGAACATGAAAGTTGATGAACTTCCTTCTTTACCCTCGTCATAACTTTCAATACGAAAAAAGGACCTGCTCTTCGTCACTACCACGGTGTTTCAAGGAAGCTCATCACCCGCGCGCTACCAGATCACGTAGAATCTGGCTATGGAGTACACCGAGTCCGATTCACGAGTCATGTAAGTCAAAGTGTAACGGTGATCATAAAGTGGGTGAAACCCCAAGTTTCAGTAATTCTGCATAAATTGATGATCACTAGTGTAGCAACCCTAACTCGATGTAATCAGAACTAATTTGTAGTGTCATTACCGGTAATAATCACTACACCACTTGGTAATATTCACACTATTACTATGGTAATGACCAATGCATAATTACTCGCAGCACTCTGGGGCACAGTATTTATATATTGATACTAGTCCGGTAATCTGGTCATGGGGCTTCGATGAGAGATTAGTGCGTCACGGAATTGAATCATGATGGTTCTGAACTCCCAAAAAATGGTCATAATATCGTCGCGACTGATAATAGATACTATATACATAAATACAACTAGTTGTAAGTCAATACGCTTCGTGCCTCAAATCCATCGATCAGAAATCGTTTTCACTACATAGAAAGGGCTCTGATTTTTTTGTGTTCAATTTGAAGGACAGCTACCTTTAAACCATTTTAGTCTATGGTGCTTTATGAGGTTTTGCCAAACCCGGAAAAATGAGCTCGAGGTGTGTAAGATTTTAAGGCAAACGGTGTAGCTCTTCAACTGTCTCAAGATTCTGGCTGAGACTTCCGAGTGGACAGCCACATTATTAGTTAGTATATTTGGAGCTAACCTTGGCATCATTCCGTGCTTTACTGTCTCAGCCTTCTCGCTTCTGACTAACAGTTATACATAAGAAAACTACATTTTCTCAAAAATTGCCAAGATCTTCTAGAAGGCATTGAGTGTTTGACAAGTGATCAGACTGACGTACAGTGCTCAAACTCCCCGTGGTCAAGTCCATGGATCTGATGATCCGTGCTCCTTGCGTCTAAGTCTCAATAGTAAATCACTTATTCATCAAATCACCCGATGAGATATTTCCATTTATTCCAAAAGATAATATTGACCCTTATTGGAGACTTCTTCGAGAATAAACTGGCTTAAACAGAATTGGAAGCTAACTCAATTCCTTCAAAAGCTCGAAACAAGTGAGAGGATCTGCTATGTCGTCGTTGGTATTGGCCTAGTCCTATTTGGACGAGCCAAGTTCCAAGCGCTGTTTGCAAAGCGGATTTAATCAAGAACATGTTTCATTTCAGGATAACGAACGGTCTTGCTAGCTTCTTGGCTGTCAAACAACATCTGACACTGATGCGGGAATTCGTGTTCTTTCAAAAGACTGATCAACCAAACGGTTCATATCACTGTGTACATCAAAGCAATCAGCTCAGCATTGATCTTGGAGATAGCCACCATAGTCTGTAATTCAGTCTTCCGGCTGACCGGGAAACCACCATAGAAAATGGCAGTGCCTTTTCTAGACTTGGTGTCACGTTCATTGCTCGAGGCAAAGCCAGCATCACTATAGGCAACTAGGTTATCAGAACTACCATGCTTAAATATAGTGCCGAAATCAGTAGTAGCTCGGAAGTATCCAAGAGCACTCTGCGCTGCTTACTGACTCCAGTATCAAATCTAACAGTAAGAGCGGCGTATAATAACTTTTCAACAATGGAACGATATTTTGAATCATCACAGAAATCTTCTCTTCCCTCCTGATAATCCTTCAAGTTTACCGGTGCGGCTGGGGTACCGATCAAACGCATTCCCACAACGCCATAATCATGCAAACGCGACCTAATATAGTCACCTAGATGGACCTCTGTATACTAAGGATAATACTCAATATTCAGACCGAGGAATTTCCCAGCCAATCCTAGATCTTTCGTGTTGAAAGCTTCACTCGAATGCTTTGCAACAGCTATCCCCTTCATATTTGCGCTAACACTCAAAAGATCATCAACGTAAAGAGCTAGAAGAATGTAGCTCGAACCCTTTCCTTTAGGGAATATACAAGGCTCGTTAATGCACGATTTGTGGCTCTGAGTTTTTATTCCCGGCTTTTCGTCTCGTTCCAGACGTGAGGCGCCTGCTCCAAGGCATATAGCGACTTACTGAGCTCATACACATATTCACCTTGCTTCCTTGACGCAGAAAGGCCAGGTGGTTGTTTCATGTAAATTTCCTCCCTCAACACGCCATCAAGAAACGCAGACTTAACGTCCATTTCTGCATCATGTACCTCGAAACTAGAGCAAACACTAATCTCAAACTTGTGTGTTTGATCACGGGCGAGAAAGTCTTTCCAAGATCAACGCCTTTTACCTGAGGAAGACCATTTGCTACAAGTCTCGCCTTAGAAGCTTTTCCATCCTTGATGGACACCCAACGGCAACCAATTGGCATGTTGTGGTTCAAGAGATACGCATCAGAACTGGCCAGATGGTGCGTTTCCTCCCATCGATTATGCTCCCAAAGACATGCGCCATAGCTTGCTCACCAAAAAGCTTCGAATCGTACTCCCAAATGGTATGAAAATGGCCTTTTCAGTCGACAAATTGTGCCCTTGGTAGAATTGCCATCTTTGTTCTTTCAAACCGCTATGGGCTCAAGCCAGAGTATAGCCCATGCTAAGCACAGAACCAATAGAATAGGTCAGTGTTCCCGTGATAGTGAATCCACCAGCACCTCCGATGCACTTCATTAGGGCAATTTTTTCCTGATAGTTTCAATTGTGATCAATCTCGAATCACACCGCGGAGACAACTACCCAAGCCTTTTCAGAAGTATTTTTGTGGCAATTCTCCTTTGGCTTATAGCATGAGCACTTCTCGGTGAAACAGCATCAAGCATTCATTATCCTGTTGTTTTCTATATGTGAATATTGTGAAAGACTGGAGTCTTTTTTTCTGACGTGGGTCGTTTGATCTCACTCTAGACAAGTGGACATTAGACAACAGGCACAATTTGTTTGCCGACAATTTCAACTTTCGTATCAAGAACTAACAAAATAACAAATCACAGTTCACTTCGTTTTGAGATAAATTATACTCTGCCATTGACCCTGAGCATGTATCACCACTTTGGTTCATCATTCACCAGTTTAAAGATAAACCACTTATATAAATCATCTATACGTCGACTACTCCTCCATTGACCAATAATACAAACCATTCAGATGAACGGTTCATACATGAACTACCCTTCCATCCTCCAATATCGGTGTCAATAGAGCTAGGGTCTCCGATGGGTGCCACACCAAAGTCTTCACTCACAAAGGACCTCGAAACAATTAAATCAGCCACACGACTTGCGAATACTTTTTCAAATGTTTTGCAAAAAAATTTCCGAGTTTACGCATGCTCCACAACATGGCCAAGTCAAACTGCGTTGCATTTCTTGCTTCGCTTCATGTCAAAATACGTCAAATACTTCATTGCCTTTTTCGTTTTCCTCTGCAATACTTTGACCCACCGGAAGCACTCAGTGAGTATCTGACTAAAAATACTATACCAGGTAGCGACATTTTGGAAACTCAGAATTCTTCAATACTGCCTTTATCTCCTCTATTTCTTTTGAGCTTGACTTAAAGTGTGTGAGGGCGAGAGAAAGAGACTGGTTTGGGAATAAAATAGTAGGCGTTTGAATAATATTTGCCAACACAAACTCAGACGGTTTCAAAATAAGTTTGAGAGCTCGTGTCCCCTGAATGACGTCGTGTGGTGCTATGCGAACCAGGCATAATCAATCTTATATAATTATATTTCATGACTCATCTATTACAGCTAACGCTTTGATAGTACCATTCGTTGCACTGATAGTACTATTGGTTGGACTGATAGTATTGGTTGAACTATCACATCATCATACATTTAAATTTAGTTGTTTTGACCGATGCTAGCAGGAATCCTCTCTCTATACCCGTCTCCCACTACAATACTCCAGTTCCTTATCCTTACCCATCTACTATACAATATTATACACGCGCCACACGAGACGCCTCAGTTCTTCGTCGACAGGTACTTCAGCACCACGTCGACCAAGAAATCAAACTGCTCCGTCTTCTCGACCGCGGCGCGCACGTGACTCGCGGCGATTCGGCGCACGCCCGCGCCTTTCGTTTCGATGATTGCCGCTTCGACCAAGTTGGCCATGAAGATCTCTAGCGCGCGCCCGACAACCACCGGCGTCGCCTGGGCAACCTTGCCTATATCCTCGTCCAGCTGCATTATCTTCTTTATGCGAGCTGCGGGGAAGTGCGTTTTGATCCGGTCAAACAGGCTCAAAATCGTGTTTTGACCCACTGATGGATCCGTGCCAGCACTGTTGGTGGCGCCTTCCACAGCATAGTGCAGGAAAGTGGACGGAGCGTCGGCGCTTTCAGCCGATTCGTCGCTCTCTGCTTTATAGTCGTGATCTTCGTTTTTCACGCCTCTCTTTTTTGTGTTTGGAAGCGCATACGCCGGAAAATTCGGCTCCCGGATATCATCCGGGGGGTTTATGAGTGAGTTGATGTCAGCCATGGTGGGGGTGGGGAAGCCTGCGAGAGAGTGTGCATAGAGGAATAACCCAGCGACCGGATCCTCGCGGGCTTTATATAATCGGTGCTGTCATCGCGGCATCGACCACCACGTCGCGTGGAGCGCGTTGTATGCACACCACACGGTGTTTTTTCAGCGGACAAATTGGGATTGAGTGACCACACAGAGGACTGTGGCAAATAAGGCGCTGATTTGATTTGAGAGCCTTTTGAAGAATCCCTTGATTTTTTGCCGAATCCCAACCCCTCTATTTTCCACTCCTTGGCATGTGAAAAGTTTTTATCGCGGGACCTGGGCTCGCAACGGCATTGCTGCTTTCTCAAAATGCCTGCGCTTCTATGCATGACCATCTGGCCTCTTCAGCTTCCAGTTGTAATCGTTTGCCACGCACGAGCATACACAAAGCGGCTGGAATTAGTCTCGCGTTCTGCTCGGAGACCACCGCTTGTAGAGGACTTCCGTGACGCGGTAGTGCAGAAAAAGCGCTCTGTACTTGGCGGCGGCGGGGCTGGAGGAGCGTGTCACGTGATCAAACACCTCCGGGGGCGGCACGTCGACGTACACCAACACCAATGTCTTTTTAACTCCGCTCACCACCCTGGCGATGGCCATGAAGTCCTCCCACGACGTCCACTCGGTGTTGTTGTTGGGAATCACAAGAATTGCGTATTCGGCGTGCATGAAAGGCGGGCCTCTTTTGTAGAGAATCATGTCGCAGCCAAACTTGATGCCGCTTCGCACGCACCACCCTAGGCTCCGGAAATGATGATAGACCGCATAATCAAGAAGAAATTTGTTGTCGGGCTTACTTTTTCCTGCTAAACATATCTCAAAGACCTGATCCACGGCAAGAGTTTCGGAGTTTCTCTTCACCTCCACAACATCGAGTGCAAAGTACAAGAAAAAAAGCTCTACCTTCTGAAGCTGCAACGCCTCAATGTCACCTTTAAGTGTGTTCGTGTGTGGGTCAATGAGGGCCTCATCTTCCTCGCGCATCGGCATGTTTTCATCTATTTCGTTCAGCATTTTCAATGCCGAGTTAGATTTGATGGTCTCCATCTCCAACTTGACCCTCTCCCAGTCTTTTGTTTCCTGGGATGTTAACGTTCGGCTCCGCGCAATAATCTCATACTTTTGCGCTTGGCCCCTAAGAGTCTTGAACGCCTTACGGTCTCCTCTCCGTATACTTGTCACATCCTCTTTGGTGAAGTCATTATTTTCTGCGCCGTCGAGGTTAAGCCTACGCTGGACCCGCTGATGCCATGTTGGATCAGACCTTGAAAGAGTGCCCTTTCCAAAAAATCCCTCACGCCATAGTTTGTCCATGTCTTCTTTTGCCCGAACTTGAAACACCAAATCAGCTTCAACACTTACTACTTCCACTCCGAGCTTAGGCTCAAGCAATTGAGGAGGGGTGGAACAGTAGATGCTGGCAACACGATAGAAAAAGTGGAGCCACGACACCGGGTTGTGCACGGTGATCTGGGGGAGGTCCCCGTATACATCTACCGAAAGCGTAAGAGGGAGAGGTTTACTGTAGATGGCATTGAGCGATCTCCCCTTGCGCTTTTCCATTTCGACAAGGGAAAATGATGTGTTTTGCGTTTAATTGGGTGAGAGGAAGAAGAGGGGTGGTTAGCGACAAGACGTCTGAAGAAAAAGATCACTGAGGGTGCGATGGTTTGCAGTGCGCATTCCAGGGCGGTAAAAAAAAAATCTAGCAAAAACCCGATCTGGATTGTTAGTGGATGTCCACATGGTGCGGGTTGTTTCCATTCAGATACCGTTGTAGTCTTTTTGTGGCTTACAGCGACCGAAGTCTTCAAGCAACACGATAACAATTTGTCATCTCGAAACAATTCAGGAAGTGTTGGAACATACGTTTTGGTTTAAAAGAGTGTTGTTGGGTTGTTTTTTCGTGCTGAGTTGATCGCGAACTTTATATATGTGGGCCGGGTAACCTGTTATGTGTGGGCCGGGTAACCTGCAAATGGCTTGCACTGTGAGCTGAGATGGATTGTTTCAGCCCGATACGAGAAGCCTGTGTGCAGCCCAATGATGGTAGATTTGTCAAGACTTTTGGTCTACTTGGTAGGTTTCTTTGAAGGTCGATACTCTTTTTGTGAGAAATCGATACAGATCAGATATGGTTGGATGTTTTATGGGCTGAGGCATTGGCTGAAGGCAACACATCTGATGTGTCTGTAATCAGTAAAATTTGATTAGAGTTTATATTTAGTAGTATAAAATGTAGGCACGTCTTTGTAGATTGATATATCTTCGTAACAAAAACTTTTTCGACACACTTATATTGTTCAAAAGCCTTTGACTCAATTGAAAACACAGGAATTAGTGTTTACACATTGAAAGCACACCAATAATAGATGACAAAGTAATGAAGATACGAGATTGAAGATCGATGTTTTGTTGAGTAATAAGTCATATTAACGTACATATCAGGATTCACGCCAAACCGGGAGTTAAAGCTCGTCTCAAGAAACCTTCTCCATTTTCCAAACACCTCCAATTCCACCACAACTGGTCGAATCTAATCTACTTTTGTGGGATGATGAAACAAAAATCTCATTTGCCCTAAACGCTCTAGAAGAGAGTGATATCGAGGCAGTTCGGGAAGCAGCACGCGTTTTCAATGTGTCACGCAGCACTTCTCAGCGGAGGAGGAAAGGTTTGAGAAATCACGTCGAAGCAGCCGAAGATCAAACAGAATAAACAAAGACTGAAGAGGAAAGTTTAGGCAAATGGATTTTCAGATTTGTGAAAAGACACCCGAATCTCGACACCAAGTACTCGAGACCTTTTGATTATCAGCGGGCAAGCTGCCAAGACCCAAATGTACCAAAGATCGGTTTGATCTTGTGCATAACACGATGCTCACCTATGGAATCGAGTCAAGCGATGCGTACAATGTGAACGAGACAGGCTTTTTGATGGGTTTAAATGCGGCAAGAAAAGTTACATCAGGGTCTGAAATTCGGGAAAAAAACAATGAATTCAGAACGCATATCGAGAGCGGGTGGCAGCAATTTAGTGTATTAATTCCACGGGTCTGGTTTTGCACCCATTCATCATTTCCAAAGGTTAGCAAATTTGCGAGTCTTGCTACGCTGAGCTTGAGGAAGACTGGCCCTCGGGAGTTAGTACGCATGGGACATCCAATGATCTTGCTATCCGGTGGCTCGTAAAGGCTTTCATCCCTCCGACAGAGTCTATAACACTCATGAACTCTTGATATTTGACGGACATGGTGGTCATTAGACACTAGAGTTTGACAAAATCTGCGACGAAAATACGAAATTGCTCTTTACATGCCGCCTCACACATCTCATTAGAGGCCATCCTCTTGATCTTTGCTGTTTTGGATCGCCAAAGACACAATATCACCAGTTTACCGAGAAAGAACTGGGTTTGGTGTGCTCACGCGTGGCAGTATGTGCATCAATAAAGATGGCTTGATTGGACTATACAAACTTGCTCGGGTAGAAGCTTTCATTGTTCGATATGTCAGGGGCACCTTCGAAACTGCAGGTTCAATACCATCAAACCTTCAGCGGGTGATGTTGAAGATCATCATCGGGGTAAGAAACGTGGTGTCTACTGAAAGTCATCTGACGCCACGTAGATCTTTTATTCTTGCTGATGATTCGAGTACGCCTTCGAAACACAGCTATTTAATGAACCTTGCTTCCTCAAAATATATATCACTAGAAAAATGCCCTGGGGATGTGGCTGGTCCGTGGAAAGCCTCTTTTGAAAACCTTTTAAACTTCGCGCTTTCGCAGGGACATTCATCTGCGATAATGGCCAAACAATTCAGCTATGGTCTCGTCACTCATGCCAGGCAGAACAAAAAAAGCTATAGATCGAAAACTGTATGACCGACGCTTTTGACTTGTCTGATATGGAATTCATCAAGCGCATTTGCAGCTCTCTGGAGCATGTTAATCTATTTTTGGAAAATTTCGTGGACTCAGAAGATAAAATTTCACAGCCACATAAAAGACGCGAAACCACCTGTGGAATTTGTGAAACAATAGGGCGCGTGGACAGGCATGTCCAAATGAAGCTCAGAGACTTTTTTCTGTCTTAGCGTTTACATCTGAAGTCAAAGATATCAGTTTTCTCAGAAAATGCAGGCGGTGGCCCAAATGCCAGCATGGCGCGAATCCTAGTGATTTACGCTACCTTATTACTAGAGGAATAATTACTCGCAGCACTGATTCAACAAATCTGAGCCGTGAGTTAAACCGTGAATAGAATGATGAGTATGATCCTCCGATTGATGCTATGAGTGTAGTTTGCCGATATGTGGCCAGCGCATGCTTCATATATGAGTTTTTTTCAAAGTAATTGATCCGATTATAGAAGCTACAAAGCAAATTGGTCACTTTCCTTATCTCGATGAAAGAAATAGTACAGAAAAAATGGGTCCTGTTATTTTGTATGAAACGATCTGATAAAAAATTTATTCCAAACTACGTCACCTCTTCTAGAGGCTTTTCCAACTGACAAGTCAGCCAATTGCCTTGTGGTCAAGCATTCTTATCAGAAATATCAAAAGTTCATCCAGGCTTCTTGCAAAGTCTGAAAGCTATAGTGTATGTGCCTTAACGCTCAATTTGTCCTGTCAAAACGAGCACATCACATCCTCTGATATATCCTTATCAATGCCACTTCAACATAGTTTGAGTTGAACCGAAAAGCAGTAACCGATTCCGTCTTTGAAAACCTATTAATTACTTCCAACCATTACATTCATTCTCCTAGTAAGACAATCACAAGGCAACCAGAGGCAGGTCATCACAACAAGACATTTCTTCCCAGCCAGCCAAAAAAACATTTTCAATATCATACATCACAAGTATTTCAGGAAAATCTCGACCAATTCCTCAATACTCGAGCCGCTGGAGATCGAACCGTTTTCTATACCGTTGACACTTACCGTTGGAGTCACGTGCACACCCACGGTTCGGAGGTACCGTGTGAAGTACTTGAGGTCAACAGTGGCTTGGTTTCCTGAGTTGTGAGCTTCTGACTCCTTGGTTTCCTCCTTGATGACCAATCTGTCCAAGATCTCGTGTTCGTCAAGCTTGATTTCTACATCTTGCTGCAGGACATCAAAGATCTTTTTGTAGATCTCATTTCTGCCCAAAGACACGGTAGCCGAGTCGTAGAAACTCTCTTTGTTTTTGAAGAGAGCCTCGGAAACGGCCCAAAACGATTTGTTAGAAATATTTGGGTCCTTTTCACCCAAGACTTGCGCTACCACAAGCGCATATTCATGGAGCAAAACCGAATTTGGGTGCCATGGCTGGACCACGTTGACAAAAACAAACTCAAAGGCGCCAGGGTGTGACTTTTCAAGCAACGGAGCCACCTTCTGGATTTTGAAGAAAAGCTTTGCCGAAAAAGGGCAGTTATAGTCCAAATAGAGATTTACCACATTGCGTGCCCCGATTCCTTTTGCGTTTGGGCCGAAGAAGTAGTGCGTGCGAGCGTATTTTGGCGAAATCATGATCGATTGATGTGGGTCTGTGCCAGGAAAAGAGAGCAATCTTGGGTTGTTAGCTCCGCCACTGTGGCTTGTCACTGTATGCTGTGGGGTTATGTTTGCGAAAACGAGCGTAATCGTAGTCGGTTATGTGCCCAGAAACGGCGTCCATTGTTTCTGCAGAGATGAATGCGACGCGCTCTTCGATCTGGATGAAAATAGGAAGAAAGGAAATTTCCAGGTTTTGCTCCCAGTTTTCTCGGATGCTGAGGTTGGTTTGGTTTTGACAGATAAATGATCAGAAGAAGGCTTTCTTGTCTGAAGGATTTGCTTAAATCTTAAGATCCTCTCTCTTGAAAGTTTTTCCCGGGGAAATTGGGTGAAGAGACAGTCAATGAACAGTCATAATGGCATCCTCGATGATACGTCTAAATTACGTATTATCTCTGAAAGTGGCTAAGCTAGCAATCATGGGCCTTTCGTAATACTCGTGTTTTCGAGTATTATATATGAAAAAATTGGTCTGTGCCTGATAAAGTGGATGTCATGGGACTGACTCTGGTCCGCATCGCTTATTCATGCATCAAGATTTCAACCTTCATCGTGAGAGTTCTTATTGATGCTTAATAATTTCTGCGTGTTTCTTGATTTTGTGAAGAATGAGGCGTGGCTTTGTTTCTGACCGCTTTTGTACTGCCCGCCCTTCGTAGGAGGCAACAATCGAATAGTCTGGAAAAAGGTTGACAACATACACTTCACGTAGTTATTGCCTCTTATGACACCGGTTTTAGTGAGCTTTACTGCCTTCGAGTTCTTGCAATAGCTTTTGTCTCTGAAGCTGGCCCATCTCCAAAATCAAAATTGCAATATTAAAAGCATACGACAGTCTTCATTTTCGTATCGTGAGCTTTATGAAGTGACGTTCAGAAACAACGACGAACACGAGCTCATGTCAGTTGACTTTATCATGAGACAGCCAGTGTGATGCAGAAGATATACACCCAAATTCCGCCAGATGTGACTCATTTATACCACAGAAAACGCAAAATCCTTCCGGTAAAAGATGAAAGTCATAACGAGGACAATCTCCTTAAACAGCATCTCCGTCACCTCCTCCAATGTACCACAGCCTAAAAGAGACCAATATCAATCGATGATCTCCTGAGACAAGGAACCATTTTACGATTTTTAAAACTTTGGTCTCACTTAAAACGGCCGGAGATTTTTCGCTCAATTTTCTCTCCATACTCCTTGCAAAATTTCCTGCTGGCCTCCATCGCACATGAGACAGGGCTTTCAAAATCCAAATACCCTTCTTTGGTCTCCCCAAGTTCCACGTTTTCCAAAAAACGTAGCACACCCTTCACCTGCACGCGCTCAACAGTGAAATCTGAAATCGACACCAAAAGCGAAAGAGTGTCCAGTTCCTGGTCAAAGTACTCGATGCCATTAGGGATCATGGCGTTGTTATTGGTGCACACTAGGCCATCGTCCTGGAAGGGCAAGATCTTCATGCCAAGATCAACTGACGATGTAATGTGCGTGAGTCTCCATGTAGTCCCTTGCCTCAAAACTACTATGAAGTTGGGACGGTAAAAGTGCTCTCCGCAACCACAGTCTCTCAAATGTGCTCGTGCAAAGCCAATGAAGTATTCGTTATCTTCTTTCTTATTGATCTTCAAGCTGAGAAGCGGGGTTCCGCCTCGAAGAGCACCCACTGCTCTCTCGTGATGCTTGCCCTCGGTAGTGCACTCGCCAGAATCGGTTAGGAGGTTACATTTGATGACTTTTAGCGGCTCAAGCTGTGTGGCAATCATGATATGTTCGTCAAAGACTCCATCCCTGCTCACGAAAGGCGTCCAATTTTTTTCAACATCCTGAGGGGCCTCCCCCTTGATTGAGAGATACTTTGTGCGGGAAAACCATTCATCAGGAGATTGCTGCCCGTTCAAAGTGTGCATGTGTATCCCCTTCTGAACCTGAAACGGATACGAGATGAAAATCGAGCGCTGGTATGGGGACAGCTCCTTCTTCCGCTCTTTGGATAATGAGGCATGGAGCGAATTGTACACCACCACCGGCTCGTCGTACCCGTTTTTGTTTCTTACTAAGAGTGTGCGTGGATCCTCGGCACCCCAGTACTCGTCAGCCTCGCCGATCTCGAAAGGGATGGGAAGTATCCGAGGAAACCTTTGCAGAATAAACGGTTGGCCATCGACTTCAAAACTGGGAGACCCTTCGACCTTGTTACTGGGAAGAACCATCCGCACGTCCTCAAGCTCGTTCCACGACTCGTCGTAGACTTGCGCAAGAAGCAAGCTAATGGTGGGGAAGTTTCTCAATCTCCTCTTGGAAAAAACAAGCCGCGATATGACATAATGGATATTATAGTTTTGGAGCCACACCGCGGATCCGGAGTACCGGAACCAGGCCTCTTTGACATCCTTTTCCGCGAGATGATCCTTAATCATCGGCTCGATCCGCAGATAATAGCTGTCTTTATAATTATCCTTTTCCTCGTTGTAGATCTCAAACACCCTAGTGAGATTGAGCGGGAGCTGGCGGCTCTCGTCGACGGCAAACGCTGCCACTGGTGTCGCGCGCTTACAATCTGGATTTACGGCCATTTCGTACAAAAACGAGTTATGGGGTTTGAAAACCCGCGATTCTTTCGGCGGCAAAGAAAATGTGTTGGAATCCCCGAGCTGATGAAAATCCCATTTTTCGCCCGAGGTCCCCTGCAAATGCTGTTTCAAAGTCTCGACGGGAAAATGAAGTCCCGCAGGCAACAAAACCTTCTGGTTAATGGGCCCATGCGCAAACGTTTTAGTGGTAACATAGGCGTGTAAGTCCTTTGCAAAAGAATGGGCATCTTTATGAAAAAACACTAACAAAACAGTGGCGACCGATACTAGCAAGGCAAGGCCCCATACTGTTTTCCGCTTGATTCCTATCGCTTTCACCTGCATGAGTTGGATGTGGAAGCAGTACCAATGATGGGAAGATACAGAAGTAGTTTTACAGAGACTATTTATAGCATTGAAACGCACATCGCGGTGTGAAAAGTGTGCTGGGTGATTTTGGCGATAATATGCGAGATAATGTGGTCAGGGAGTTGTGCGACTGCCATTTTGCAGCCTCGTTGACATGCAGGAGCACTCTCGAATTTAAATAAGAAACAATAGCTTATTTGAAAAGTTTGAAACACAAAAGTGCTGGTTTTTGCTCCTGGCCGTTTTCCTGTAATGGGAAAAAGACAATCGCTTTTGGTGGAGAAAATAAGCCCGCAGAAAAAAGATTAAGCAAGTGTTGTTTGGGGGCCTCCTGTATTGCTGTGGGTGTGTGAGCGCATGTGTCATGTGTGCACACCTGCCTATGGAAAGTCAGTGGTGGAGCGACCTAATCTCGGCTAAGTTGCTATATGCGCAGATTATTTGAGTAAAGTTCCTCTCTGTCTAATTCTAGCTCAATTTCGGTGTGAAATATACCCTTCTATCCGTGTGGGGAAGAACCTCCCTTATCCGTGTGGGGTAGAACCCCCCTTATCCATGTGGGGCAGATTTTCCGATTAGCTGGGTCTGTTTCATTAGTCTGTTGAACTAGAGATAGGTCTAGGCCTGACCTGTAGTATGAGATGAGAAAACAGACAAGCTCTCATAATACACAAGTGGACGTAGTTTTAGTACAGCTACTAACTGAATCACTGTAAAGTCTTGGAGTTATTGTAACCAGTGCTGAGTCGCATCGTAAATCATCGTGTATTCATCAACGTTAACGATTTTTCGTTATCAAATTTCGATAACGACAGGCCCTTCAGTAGTAATAAAGTCGTAAACTTACGATCTTCCGGCATATCACAAGGTGTGCACAATGTGTATCAAGCTGGCTCTGATTGGGTAGTTCCATGGAAAACAGAGAAGACCTTAAGGAACAAAAGCGTTAAACACTAGCGCTGTAGTTTTTCGAGCTATTCGCTCTCGCTTGTCTTGTCTATTTTACTCTGCATTCTTGAAATTTCAATGACACGAAAATCTTCTGAAACCCCTTCCAGTCTGAAAGTACGCCTCCTGATTCAGCTTATCGCTAGGTATGATAGCTCCGGTTGTTTTCTCAAACAGGACAATCTTGACGATGACGATGACGAACTTATGTCTTATCTAGAGTCAAAAAGTGAGCCGACAATAAAAGAACTCAATCACCTTCATCGCGAGACAAAGATTCATCTGTTTTTTCTCAGATGACCCAAGACAGCCATGTCTGCGCCTTCTGAAGCATTATTTTCTAAATCGGCGATGTGGTTGCAATGAAGAGAGATTAATTGCTGCCAGGTCCAAGAAAGAAATTGGCGTTTCTCGAGTATCAGGCTCATTCTGTGGGCTTTGAGAAAAATTATGGAAAGACCGTAGACCTGGAGGCAGTGCTGGGTGGAGAGAAAGAAGTGCTGGTGGAGGGAAAGAAGTGATGAAGGCTTTATCGGACATTGGCACGT
>JAKTWD010000050.1:0-31890 GCA_030581935.1 Metschnikowia corniflorae | reverse complement strand
GCTTGGGAGTGACCTCTGTGTGCATGAATGTTCTCAATCAGGGAGGATGTGATTTGCTGCCGCGCTAAATGTGATAAAGCCGCACGCAGCCGCGGGCTGGTCCGGGAGTGCACAATTTGCGCTTTAATATTGTAAACATTTCACACAGTGCAAATTAGCGTTCCTGGCATGGACGATGAATATATAAGATGGCCTGAGCCTCGAGGTTGCCGCGGGATTTCTTTTCAAACATCTACTAACCCAGAGAGACACCCATTACAAATCGATCTCGAAACCAATGCTTCTGACATCAATCTTTTGCAAACGCCAGGCCACGCCTCTCTTGAAGGCAGGCCTTAATTTTCACAGATACAATTCGACAAACAGTATTTTCGACATCAAGACCAAAGTGTTGGAAAACGACAGTTTGAAGAAAAATGACGATCTCAAGTTTATCACCCACCCATTGTTCCCCCATGAAAGATGGAGCGATGAGGACTGTGCTGCGGTTGAATATTTGCACAGACCACCCCAATCTAGAATGGATCGAATTGCATACAGATCGATGAACTCGTGCAAAAACTTGTTCAACTTTATTACCGGATACAGAAAGCCCAAGACGGAGGCCGAACTCACCCATCGCTTCAAGGGTACCAGATGGGAAATGACAGAGAACAAGTGGCTTACCAGAGTCATTTTCTTGGAGTCTGTGGCCGGAGTTCCCGGGATGGTGGCTGCGTTTCTTCGCCATTTGCACTCCTTGCGTTTGTTGCGTAGAGACAAGGCCTGGATCGAGACTCTCTTAGACGAGGCTTACAATGAGCGTATGCACTTGTTGACGTTCATCAAGATCGGGCAGCCTTCACCCTTCATGCGTTTCTTCGTCTACGTAGGCCAGGGTGTTTTCTGCAACTTGTTTTTCTTCCTCTACTTGTTGTCGCCCCGCTACTGCCACCGTTTTGTGGGTTATTTGGAGGAAGAGGCCGTAAGTACTTACACACATCTTATTGGTGACTTGGAGGCACACCGTTTGCCCAAATTCGACGAGGTTTCTGTACCACAAATTGCTCAAGATTACTGGCCCGAACTCGGCGAGAAATCGACATTCTTGGAATTGATCCAAAGAGTCCGCGCTGACGAGTCCAAGCACAGAGAAGTCAACCACACATTGGCCAACTTGGAGCAGAAGCTGGACCGTAACCCATACGCCATGAAAATTGAGGGTGTTGAACAGCCACAGCCTTCAAACGGCTTGAAGGGGGAAAACAAGGTTGGATGGGAAAAGAAGGACTTGATTCTATAGAGATCTATTAGAGCCAATCGCTATATATAGCTGAAATATACGAGCAATGATGATGTGAGTTTGCGTAATTTTAGGGTTGAGCTTTGGGTTGCGGGGGTTTATTTTTGTGAGGAGAGCTTGAAGTTTCAACACTATTGAGTAAGTAGTTTGGAGTAGCTGCCTAGATGATACCGCATCATCTGAATCTTTGTGTCTAAGCTGATCCTTTAGAATCAGACCAGATCTTGTAACAATCGATTTCGTTTGAGGTTCACAGCTCCAGGATCATTCAGACAATAACAATAAGATTCCACGTGGTAGAGACACAATACTGTGTAAGTTTTCAGCCCGTTTAGATCCACTACGATCATCCATTGGGTGAACTGAGTTCCCAATATAGAAGGAACCAAAAATGCCACGTTCTAGCTTGTTGGACAGAATTCTATTCTTGCTCAGACTTAGCATTCACCAACGCCATTGCAGCAACTGTATCCAGAATTTCGATTTCCCTATAGTCAGTCTTTGTAGAATGAGATTACACAATCCCAAGCGGTTTGAACCGATTTTGCATTCGTGTCAATACACGATTATAACCATCAATGTTCTAAATATAATATCATTGGCTCACTAAGTAAACGTACTGAGGCAAGACCTTTCTTGAGAAGCGGAAAATACACTTTGAGATTCTGCAGTAATCTCTCTTCTTGACATTGATTGAAAAGAAAAAATTGCATGGATTTTATTGAGCCGCCTCACCTGTGCGCTGACGCTCCATGAAAGCTATTCACAGAGATCTCCGAACTTCAAAAATTCTCATAAGCGACTCGGGTTTAATTCTGAGCTGAAGCCAGACACTTTTCTCTGATATTAATAAACCCACAATTCTTCTCTCATTAAAGTAAAAGATATCGGTAAAGGACAGCCTCGGCAAGCTGGTATAGGCAGTCGCGGTAGATAGCTTAAAAGTCTTGGCATTGGTCTTTACCAAGCTGAGTACCTCCAACTCGGCTCAGCATCATCAGGACCAGCTGACTTTTCGAACTGGCAATTTCCCTGATTTCCTCGAGAACCCGCTTTCAAGCTTTGACGTTAAAGTCTGGACTCAATACTGGTCCGCTTAGCAAGCCAAGTTTACTGATGACTCGCCCGTGCCCATGACGTAGGACAGATTTCAAGCAGGTCCAAAAATACCCAAGTTGATCAACAACTGCCTCTCAAGACCAACAACACCCACCCCACCTAGTGCGTGGCGTTCAAAAATATATTTGCACTGAGACACACCACCATGACTATGCCTCCCCATACCGAGAGCGCCAACCCGCCGTACTTGCAGAAACTTTCCAAGCGGGTCAACACCACACTCCCGTCCAAAGGCTTGATCAACATATAGCTAAAAAGCCCCGGTAATATGAACGAAATCGATGTCAGACCGGTGGAACCCACAAACGCCAAGACGTGCGCCAACGACTTCACGGATATCGCCACAAGGTACGCCGCAACAACTATAACAGTGGTGATAATGTAGAATTTACGTGTTGTGAGCGGCACCACGATCGGCGCGTGGCCCTCCGAATCCTGTGCTCCCTCCATGGGGGTAGTGCTTATCAATGATTGGTCGAACAGCTGGTCGGCTAAAGACTCGCTGTCGTGACTATCTGGGATAGGGGTGTACCCACTCAAGCCCAGAGCCGAGGAGTGGGAGACGGAATCGGCCTGCTTGCGGAGCTTCCACCCCGATTTGACGCCGTTGTTTATAAAGTGGATCACGTGATTCACCAGCCCCCGGCACGGGTGGCACTGGAGCGGAAACGAGAGCGAGACCATCACCACGATAGCCAAGCGCCCTATGAGCGAAGGCACCGAGTCTCGTGGGTACATACTGACGATGTTGGCGTTGACACTGTTGCCGAAGGTTAAGTACCCCAAAACGCCCACAACAAGGTATGAGCCGCAGGCCGTGGCAATGGCGTTTCGTATTATGAGGTTCAGCTGGCGTGTCTGCGAGCCAGCAGCCTCGCTGGGCTCAAGTTCGTTGATTATGGCGAACATGTTCTGATGGCACGTATATGCAAACACAAAGATCGAGAACAGCGTCAAGGTGTCGCGCCACGAGACCGGCCCGATCCAATCGATGTCAACAGGAATCTCAGTGTTCCCTCCAGCGCCAGATCCAGCAAAAAAGTGCTCGACCACGAGGCATATAAGGTAAATCACCGAGACCAACGCGACAACACTTGTATACTTCAAGGAATCCAACTTTTTCAAGTAGCTGAGCGGCGCAACCACCACGGCCATGAAGAGCGAGATCCAGAGATTGCGTGCAAGTAAAATAGAGTCCTCCTTGACGCCGGCAGTCTCGATAATTTTGGGCATCAAGTCTCCAATCACAACCAAATACAGCACTCCTACACCAAAGCACTTGATGGCGATCGCCCCGTCAAAAACCACAGAGAGATGCGGGTACGTGAGCTGGCACAAACTAAAGTACGAAACCGCGCCTTGCTGCTGGGTATACTTGGCAACCTTGTTCTGCAAATAGAGTCCGAAAGCAGACGTGAGCGAGCTCCATATTATGAGCAACGCTCCGAACAAAAGACCATTACACCGGAGCCCGTAGGGCATGGCGAGGATGCCAGCGCCGATAATCGTGTTGAGGAGATTGATCGTGCCGGACCGCACCGTCGCTTTTCCCATTTTGATGTTTTGTTCGGATGAAAACCCGGGACTGGGGCAGCTGATTACTGTCTGCGGCGATCCGGTCTGTATGCAGGATGTAGGTTGATTTTGATAGCAATCACTACTTATTGTACTTTCTTGTGAGACGATATTTGCGTCAGTGGCTAGTAAGAGTTTTTTGCATGGTCGGTCTTTGCGGTGATCTGGGGTTTTGGGCTGACTGAAGAAGCGTTTGCTCGAAAATTCACGGGCAGGATCAGTTAAACTGGGCGTTGCATTGGAACCGTTGCGCACTGGCGTAATTTTGCGCAGCTCGTCATGAGAATTTCGATTTACGCAGCAAAATTACGACTACGATATACGATTACGACAACTCCTCTTTCGTAAATCGTAATTATCGTAATACGTTTATTTCTACCTTTTCGCGACTTTTTTTACAATCTTTTACGATTATTTACGTTTTTCACGGTTTTTCAAGGTAAGTACGACGCTCATTGACCAGTGCTGCACATCTTGTTCAGATATCGGGTTGAAGCCCCAAGCAGAAGCACCTAACATGCACGTGTTCACGGCCGTCAATTTTGTAGTAGTCGAATGCTCCAGGCTCGTTGATTGAAAAAATAAGAATCGAGAACAACTCATCTCATTCACGCCGCCTTCTCCTAAGCCCACTTTTACCATTCTGCGTGGTCAATTACGATGATATCTCTTTGGATGATTCTTGCCCACAGGTTGAATTCAACTCCAATGAATCAAAACAGCTGAATTCGCCTGCTTTCAGATTGAGGTGACATGGCTATCCTTTGTATCGCCACCAATCTTGATCCGAAGTACAAACTCCAATATTTTCAGACCAGAGAATCATTCCCGCGTGTCTTGGTAAGTTGCATCAGGTAAAATTTGGAAGATTTGTTCAAGCTTTTCGAAAAGTACCATGGAGCACAGAGATCGCAGAATGAGGTAACTGTCGATCACGGCTCACAAAGTGATGACCGGTCAGGCAGGATAAACTTCCCTTATCTTAGTGACCATGAAGGAACGAATTTGCGGCCTACCTTCCTGAAAAAGCTGCAAACTTCGATATCGTCGATTATTATCGCAGCAGAAAAAAAACATTACATTCAGCTTGCAAAAGACATCATAGCTATTCCAGCTATGTCTGTGCCGGCAGAATTCTGTTTTTTCAAAATGTGGCGATATGATCACAGCCAAGATGATGGCAATGGTCAGCGACAAGGCGAGATAAAAATGGTCTGATGACTTCGACCTGGGTGTGGCATCTGATGAAGGTCGAGATCAATTGAGTACATGCATTCTTGATGATCGGATAGTCTCTCTCTTTTCGAGCAAGTCTATTTGGGCACGAATCAGCTCATTTCTTCACACATCACTCAACTGGACAAAAAATGCATACCGCTAAGATCTCCGTGAAAACAGTATTAAAGAAAGCAAATACATTAATTAAAAAGTGGAGAGATTGCCCACAAATACGAGTATTATAACTAGTCACTGTCATACCAACGAAGATTATGATACCGTAATTTTCATGTTACGTCTCCAATTTTAGATTTGAATCAAGTTTTTGTTGCGAGAAGATTACGAACAAATTACGAAATTCATTACGAAAAAGTTACGAATTGCGATTACGACGATGATTACAAAACGTAATCAGAACGATGGTGATGATAAAGCTGGCATCAAAATTCGTAATTCGTGATTTTGGTACAATTTTGGCGTAACGCGCAACACTGATTGGAACCAATCGGCTCACATACAAAATCATCAACTAAGTGGCTTTCAGCTAGTGTTTTCTCATAGGTGGGGTCCTCAAAATTCACTTTTAGGTTGCCAAATCGATGATCTTCGAATTGAGAGAACAGATTGATTGCCCAGCCATCCAGCCCTCGAATCTCGCCGAATAATCACGTGTGCGCAAGTATTATGTCTTGACCCAAATACGTTGCTTTCATCTTACGCCGAATTACTATAATGTCACCTCAAAAAAAATAGATGAGCTCAAGGCGACGTGAACATCAAATAGATCTCAAATTGTAATGACCATGAACTGGAATACTCACTAACGCAACGTGCAAAGCACCACTTTCAACCTCCACTGGGCCAAATGGATGTTACAACACAAACTCTGGGTTCTTGTGATTTGCCATGATTTAAAGGAAGGAGTTCCAAATGACATCCAAAGGTTTATGAAAGATCCCTGAGTTGAGGACTTGCGCCTCGTGATTGCACTACGACATAAAGCTGATCAAGCCCGAATGGGCACAGGTTGACCATCCTACGAAACCCTCTGTCGCTGGCAGAAAAGCAATATATTGTTACACACTCGCTCGGTGTGGACGTCCGTGCAGCCAGAACAGGCTGAGACCCACACCAACTCGGTACACCCCCTCCGCTTCGTCCATTCTACTAGTCGCCTCAATGGTATAAGATTTCACGGTTTCTGAACCCCGGACACGCATCTGACAAAACCGCGCCAGCTCTCCGCAGGGGTTACGTTCAGAAAATGTACCATCCCAACAACAAAGCAAAGATGACCAAGATTGCGGCAAATGGGAGGGATACGCCGCTGACAGTCTCCTGCGGCGACACCACAGTCTTCTGCTCACCGGCACGCTCGTTTGAATCCAATTTCTCGGATAAAGTGTGGATCTTGGTGTTGGACGCAGCCAACTCGCTCTGGAGCCCCGCCTGCGCTGGGGCCTTCTCGTCAATGGTATCGTTAGCCTCCGTAGGCAAGATCGTTGTGTCCTGAAGAGTTCTGTCGGGGTTAGCCGCCAAAACGCTGTGGTCCTGCGTGTGGGCATTGGCGGCGGTGGTGTCCGCGTCAAAGACCAGCGTGTTGTTCGCCATCGTGTTTTGCGTGGCATTGGCAAAGGTAGTGTCGTTGATGTGCGTGTCTTCACGACCGTCGTCTTCCACAATGAAGTTCACTCTCAACTTCTTCTGCGCACCGTTTTCGCCGTTCTGCTTGTACAACGCGGCCCAGTTCTCGGCCACCTTGGAGGCGTCGGTAAAGTCGGCGCTGGGACACGACACAATCAAGAACTTGTCCTTGCACTTGTAATCCCGGGGCAAGGGGGTCGTATACCCCTGTAAAATCACCGAGATCTTCGTGCTTTCGCCGGGGGCAATGATGCTGGCATTGGGGCGCACGCAATATAATTTTGGCGCGGTTGTTTTCACTTTGAACGCCAAAGGCTCGTTCGTAGTGTTTGTCAAGGTCAAGTGCTCGGTAAGCGGTTCGATAAAGGTGCCTTGAGTATGTTAGTATTTCTTGTTGGTGGAATGGGGGACCAGGTGAGAGTTGATAATTGAAGCAGTTTCTCCGGGACGAGATTTGATGGTTCAAATTGTTTGTTTTCGCTCAAGAGGGGAGATTCGAGTGGGACTTGATGTCGTGTCAAAGCACTCACCCTGATGACAAATATCACATGATCAAGTTGGACGTAATATTGCTGCCACTTTCAAGCCATCGAAACTTACATCCAGGAGTCTCCAATTTCGATGATATCATTGTAATTGCATGTGACGAGTATCCTCAGGCCAGTCCTCTTGGAACGACTCATTACAAACCCAAACAGACCCCCGCCTCCCCTTGTTTGGCCTACATTTCCAGATCCCGTTCACAGCCCTCATCTCTCCAGCGGCTTACGTATATCAAGCGATCCTGGGGCATTTACCCCTATTTGTGCACCTTCAATGCTCAGAAAAGAGTGTGAATGGAGACCCAAATACGGAAAACAATAGCAACGCTGAAGAAATAAGCGCCACCGTTTCCCAAAACAATTGTGATTAATCTCCCAACGAAATATATCTCAACGAAAGTACATACCTTTATAGGTCAACACGCTAGGTTCCACTTCCATTGTCAATAATCGGGTTCAGGTTCTAAAGTTCAGAAAGGGCAGAAAGAGTAAAGAGGAAAAGAAAGGGTGAATTTGAGCATGCCACCCGGGGTGGGTGCGCGCACTGCAGTAGCACGAAAACACAAGAAAGCGGCTCGGTCTCAAAACCACGCGAACTGCAAACCACGAAAGTGAGGCTAGAGATCGATAAATGAAAAAAACCCGCTCCAGCCGTGGGCGTGCCGGCGGCATGTAGAAAGAAGTTTTTTGATTGGACTTGAGACTGAGATGAAATAGCGTCGAGGTTCGAGTTCAGAGGTATGTCGTGAATGTTCTTTGTAAATGTATGTTTTTTTTTGTTCAAATGGAGGTATTTTTTGTGGATTTTTGCTGATCTGTTTGTTTGTGTGGCTCAAATTCGAGCGAGCTTCTTTGGCGGGCTGTTCGGGCTGTTCGGAGGGATCTGTTGAGGGCAGTGATGAGTCGCATCGTAAATCATCGTAAATATTTTCAGCGTTAACGATTTTTCATAATCGTAGCTACGAAAACGACAGCCCTTCGCTAGTAATGAAATCGTAAAATTTTCGATACACTTACAGTTTTCGGCACATTGTAAAGTGTGCGCAATGTGAATCAGGCTGGCGGGTTGGGCGGTTCCATAGAAGTCAAAGGCAGTAAGAATATGGACTTTTGGGACCACAAAAGGTTATTTCGCGTTCGCTCTTCAAAAAAACACTTGAGGAATTGTACTATAAAGCAGGGGATGCCTTGAGAAAGAAGCGTGGTATGAATGAGGGCCAGTTCCCTCTTACACTTGATGAGTGGAAAGCCAGTAATCAAAACTAGGAACGTCAAATTTAATGGAATTATACGTTGCGCAGGTCACATATTGAGTTTATCCATGAATCTTATTTTTCATCACACGTTTTACAGGAAGCAGAATTCTGGAGCGTTTGTTGAGAGCATCCGAGAAATTGATAAGAAATCTCCCTTTTTGAAGGATTTTCAAATCGAATGAAGCCACTTCCCAATCTCATTCGAAGGCTTGTGAAAGTTGTCCGCCATAAATCAATTCTACAACGTTTGAACACCAGACCGAGAAACGAAAATTGCTAGACAAAAACCAAAAAGGTCCGGAAAGTCTGATTTGGATAATGAAATGGCTTTCGACGTACAAAATGATCAGGCGAGCTCTTCATTTCAGAAAGAAATCATCAATGTTTTGGCACAATCTAGGCGCCTCAATTAGAAAAACCAAAGCCTTTGGGTCTCGAAACTTTCGAAATTAGCGAACTCGAATGGGAATACTTAGAGATTTAGCACCGCATTTTAGAAATGTTTTAAGCCTCAACCCTTTATCTACAAGCTAGCAAAGAATCTACTATCAGCTTGACCATCTTTACGTTCATAACCTTCTCAAGAACCTTAGAGGTTGCAATATGGAAGTGCTCAAGCACTCGAAACCGTGTCTTGCTCAAGCACTCGAGACTTCCTACACAAAGCTTTATGAATATTTTCCCATTTATGAAAAAGATCTTGGGCACATGAAGAACAGTTTCTCGCAACCGTACTTGATCCCAGACTCAAGCTCATGCTTTTCGAATAAATGTATTTTGCAGGTGATATCATTTTGGAGGTTAGAAATACTTTTAGATTGTTTATATACGCTATAAAACAATTTGGAAAAGAATTGGAATCGTCGAGAGGCACAGAACGGGCCTCAAATTCAAATTATCGCCAAGCGTGATAGCTCCGGCTGTTTCTTGAAGACGAACCTTTTGACGATGAGTATGACGAACTCACGTCTTAGTTAAAGTCAAAAAGAGTTGAGAGTCAAACATCCTACAACTTTCATCGAGCTCGAAGAAATGATCTTCCTGTGCTTTCTTGGGTGGCCTAAAATTTCTAGCAATTCCAGCTATGTCTGCGTGAGTTTCACAAGTGGGCGATATGGTCACAAAGAAAATAATGAATTGCTGGCACGTAGCAAAAAGAGAGTGGTGTTTCTCAAGTATCGGGCTTTCTCTGTGGCCTTTCAGAAAAGTTTAGGGAAAATAGAAGACATGTGTGAAGACCTGGGGACCTGGCTGACGTGCTGGGTGGAGAGAAAGAAGTGCTGGGTGGAGAGAAAGAAGTGTCGCATGAAGAGCTCCTTTGGGCGAAAGGAAGCAGGTGATCAAATAAAGACTGAATGTTAGAAAAAATGTAAAACTAAACAGACTTCGTGTATAAATCATGGATATCATGATATAAAAGAGAGATTCAGAAAGACTTTGGCGCTTGGTTTTGTTGTCCATGTAGAAAATTGTGAAAAAGATGGACAACTTTAAAACATACAAATTTCATCGTAGATCCTCATGATTTCTTCGTAAATGATATAATATCGTAAATATTTACGATGTTTACGATCGCGATGTGTCTGCCATCGTAAGGCTCCGTTAAAGTCGTTAAGGACGCATACGACGCAACACTGATCGTAATTCATCGTAAATTTTGTCAAAGATTACAAAAAATAGCAGTCATCGCTACGATAACGACAACCCTTCGCTAGCAATGAAATCGTAAAATTTTCGATACACTTATGATTTTCTGACTTATCACAAGGTGTGCACAATGTGAATCAAGCTGGTGGATGGGTGCTTCCAAGGAATTCAGGGAAACTAGGAACATAGACTTTTGCACAAACCAAGTCACAATGTTCACGTGAATGTGGAGTAAATAATGTCATCAGAAACGAAAGCGTCAAACACTAGCGCTGTATCTTTGCGAGCTATTCGCTCTCGCTTGTCTTGTCTTTTAAATTCCGCATTCTTGAAAATTCAACGACACGAGAGTCTTCTGAAGCCGCTTCAAGTCTGAAACTTAGTACGCCTCCTGATTCAGCTTATCGCCAGGCGTGATAGCTCCGGACGTTATCTTCAAGAGGAAATGTCGACGATGAGGATTATCTAGAGTCAAATACAGAGCCGAGAATCAGAGAACACAATCACTTTGAAGAAACTCGAGAAGATGATCCTCCATTTTTTTCAGTTGGCCAGAGAAATTCGAGCAATCCCAGCCATGTCTGCGTCTTCTGAAGCATTACCTTCCCAAAGTGGCGATGTGGGTACAAAAAAAAGAAATGAATTGCTGGTACGTAGAACGAAGATATTAATTTCTCAAATCTTGGGCTCATTCAGTGGCCGGTGAGAAAATCTAAGGAAATCGCAGACCGGGGGGAAGCGTGGGTGGAGGGAAAAGAAGTGCTGGGTGGAAGAAGTGCTGGGCGGGCTCTGTCGGATACTGGCACGTGATTGGACTCGCGGACGGTTGCAAAATATCAAAGTCCGAAGTTTGCAATTGAGCTTGTTCCAACATTACACATACAATTGACACAGACAATAGCAGTTCATCACTAGATTTGAGAAATTACATCACAAGAGCCAAAAAAGTTTTCGGTCTAGAACGCGATTGAAATGTTATGACTGAGAGACGAACTAGTGGTGCGACTCACCATATTTAGTAGTGAGGTTTTCCACATTTACTACCACACCACAAACACGGACTTTTGAGCTGGAACTCGTGGAATAGGCTCCGCGTACTTACCGCACTACAAAAAACTCATAAAATCATCGTGTTGTTCTAGATTTCGCCCGGTTTGATTACCCACCCTAAGCTGGTGTACGGGTGTTGAACCCCGACCCGGCCGCTCTCTGCGCTACATGCCGGCCATGCCAACAGTTGATAATGTGGGTTATGTGGTCCTTGTTGATCGGTTACTTGTAATGTATCTCGCCTTTTAGTGTTTGCAAAAAGGAATTCGGCTGGTAATCTAGTCTTTGAGGGAGAAAACGGCAACGTTAATAAAAGTGATATTTTTTTTATGCGGAATCTGGACAGCTGTATCTCACAATGTTTCTATCTTGACTCCATCGTAGGTCGTCGCTAACGTAGCTAACAACGCCTACGACGCAACACTGGTTGAGGGGTGTTGGGCGCAGTAGCAAGAGGGGTCGGATTGTGTGACAGGTGTCGGCACGTGAGAGGGCTGTAGTTTTTCATTTTGATAGTTTTGATGAATTGTCAAGATTAGAGATATTTTCGACGAGGGATGTGGGCGGCTTTGAAGTAGAATATGGGAGGATTGAGGTGGCTTGTAGTTGGGGTTTGCAGTCCGCGGTCACTTTGGGAACAACTATAGCTTCAAGATTTTGCAGTTGTTGGAGAGACATTAGTGGAATTAGGGGATAGTAAGGTATAAAGGGAAGAAAACATCGTTTTTTTTTCACAGTCTCATTTTTTTCTTATAACTTTTGTTTAACATATAGATTCAAAGGCTTACTGGCTAGGTGAGAGAAGTTGTCTATGTTGTTCCAGAGTCTTGAGCACAAGCGGTCTGGTCTTGAGATTTAAAGAATTGCTTTCTCCGAGACTGGGGCGTGTTTTCTGAACAATATCAACATCGTGTTCACATGGAATACATCATGTTCACCGTCGTTGCTTGGGATATTAACCTGATGTATATCTTCCTGACTCACATAACTTGATTTGCCACCACCATCATTTCAGATTATCATGCCTTTGGGAACAACCTTGGCGCCCCTTACGGACAACACGCCCATTCGGACTGAAAAAGTCCAAAGATACAGCAGCACTGTTGGGATTTGCGTCCTCCATTGTTAATGTAACACCACTGAATATGGTCTCCGCCCGATTACATATAAGGCCGTATATGCGGCTTTGCTTATTGATGAGCTAGATAGGTCCGATAGCCGTCGTACCTGGCGAGCAACATCTTACAAAGATCGTTACGAAGGACTACGCCAATGAAGTGACATTGGAGCGTCTCCAGAATGAGATCGAGCAGATCAGGAAATCCTCCCATGCCAGATTTCCGGAGCAAAGTGCAGTCGATGTGATTTCACATATGAATCAACAGTTGGGAGACGATTTCGTAGAGAGCAAACAGCCTTTCGAGAAACTCAGCGCAGATGTGGCCGCATTGAAGGTCGAAGTCCCTGAGTTCAACCAGAAGCTCTCAATAAAAAAACAGCCTTGGCCAAGGGTGTACTCACTATGGAAAACGTGGATTATTTTGATGACTCTATGTACCCGAAGCAGAAGCACGCAGAAGACAGGAAGAAGTTCAAAAGCTCGAAAATGAGCGTCTCTCGCGGAGCAAAAATCACCTCTAGCTGAACAGAAGGCTCAAAATCAGATACAAGAACATACACAGGAAGAGATACAAATTGAGGTTCAGTTCCAAACACCCGTGGATGTTCAAAACCATGATATATTGCCAGTGATTACAGGAATGAATGACGTTCAAATGGACCTTAATCCGCTTGCTGAGCTCACCCAACCAACCATTCCCAATCAAAAAATTCCACAGTTGCAAGTTCCGGAGCAGTCTTTGGGCGAACTCTCTACGCTATTTAGTCTGACATGCTGATGGCGTCCAGTTGTGGGGATACGAACGCTGTTGATCCGCACAGCTCCGATTAATTCCGCCAATTACACACTTTGATGCTTCGTACTTGCAGCATCCCCGGCCCCGATGAATGAGGTGAGTATTACTCATGCTAACGGAAGGTTTGATGTTTGGATGCGCTATAACTGTTGTTTGAGAAGTTTCATCGGAAAGTCTGTTCTAGTGTCAGATCCAATCTGGCGGTGCGCCTGACTTGAGGATTCAAGGCTATGCTTGCTTACTCATGACTTTAGTTCCAAGGCACTTTCTATCGATTTCTTGCGATTATATGTATATCATCGCTCTATATTGGTTTGACCCTCACAGTAAAAGGATAACTATTTTCATGAGAAGACGTAGTTTCTGAACTTAAAGACAACCGCATTATGTTTTGACTCACTTAATTCCCCCGATAAGAATCGATTTTTTTCTGGATTCCAGCCAACATGAAAGCTTTCAGGCCATGGACGCAAAATGCAACCATTTGCAATCAGATTTGCCACCACAAAAGGATCCCTCTTCTCAGTCGCCATTAAAATTTATATTGGACAACATATATCAGAATTGCACTGATGTGATTCACTACTCGGTCTACAATACGTCAGAACAGTTTTTGGGCCAGGCAGATGCGATTCTTTCATGTTTCCAGTGCTACGGATCACTCCCTAGTCCTCCGAAAAAGACGGAAAAGATACTCTTTTCGAAGTCCGCCTGATATAACAGATTTCACTATCGTATAGTCCTCAACTCCAAATTAAGAACCCACTCTACCAAAATCAGACTCCTTGTGTCCCAGAGAGGAAGACTGGCTTCAGAAAACGCACCCGTATTCACACCCACGATACCCACCTCCAGTTCCTCTGCTACTCTGATAACACGCGTGATATCGCTAGTATAGACATGATCCACCAAGCCCATATCGGTGTTATTGGCCGTTGGAACGGCCCCTCGTCAGACGAAATTTGATCAACGGGCGTACTGCGCCTAAAATCTTCGTGAAAAAACATTTCGTCGGTGACAATACCTAGAACAGTAAGACCATGATAAAAGAAAGCAATCTCAGGAAGCGGAAAACATCATGTTCACATGGAACGGCATCCTGGAATGAAGTCATGTATCACAGCATGTTGGATGTCGGTTCAGCGGAGCCTCTAAGCCTAATGATCCGAAAAGGATAAACACAAGGATGCCATTCTTCAGTGAGTGCACCTTGGATGTGGGAAGTGTTCCAAAACGTCATCGCTCATACAAAGAGGTTTCGAATGTCATCCAAGATTTTTGTGAATGGATACTTCTGAACATTTGACTTGATGAAGGGGACTGCAGATCCTCTATTAATTGACCGTGTGAATATGGTCACAATGATTCACGAGCACTTGAGTGTTACAACATCCGTGCCTTGTGCTATCATATTACTTATCGAACTTTGGCAGGGTATCTGTAAAATGGCTTTGAATGACTTACTGGACAAATTCTGGCGGGAGGATTTTGAGACAAAACAGATTAAAAATCTTTGACTAAAACATGTGGACACCCATGATGAAGAGTAGTTGAAATATTCCTCAAATTTTGATGAAAAGCTGCATGAAGACAATTTTGGGATAATACTTCATGAAGAAAAAGTTGATTCTCGATTTACCCTCGAAAGTTCACTTCATGCTTTTGTTACTGTTGCCACCCATGAATGCAATCTAATGTCAGAGGCGCCAACAAGGGCACATTTCATGGAAGGGCAAAGGTGAAATACAAGAAACCCAAAACGTTCTATCTAATCACGAGCTATCACGAGCTATCACACAAAACGTGTGCTTCTAATACGCAAAATCTAACCTAACAACCGTACACTGCGTGTCCTGTTCACTGGCTTCTCGGTACCTTAATAATCATCACCCTTCGACACAACCTCCTTCTTGTGCGGATGCAACAAAATGGTGTGTTCATACTGCGCCGTGTATGACCCTGTGGCGTCTACCAATGGTGGGTAATCCTCAACCACACCGGCACGAACCAATTGGTTGAGCGCTAGAAGGTACTTCTCCTCACCGGCCCTTTCTAAGTACCGGCGACACCAAGGCAAGGTGCCAAAGTTTGACTGGATCGACCTCACGAGGTCCTTTGCGCGTTGAGTGGGTAATTTGACACTGCCCACATTCTTGTTCAAAGCATAGTGGGAACACTCACCTTGGGTGATAACATATCCCTTACCAGTTGTACCGAAAGTTTCGATTGCAAACGTCTCGCCCTCCTCCATCTTGGTCATGTCGCCGTTGGCCACAATCGGCACGGTTTTCCCCGAATGGATCTCGAAGTCACCGATGTTGTGCCCGTTCAAGTTCCGGATACATTTGATCGGGTACGTTTTCCCGTTCAACTCCATCTCATAGGATTCCATCACCTCCTGGATCAGCGCACCAATGTCGTTCAATCTCACATCGATACCGGCCTCCTTGATTCCGGTGTATGTGGCCTCGCGCACGGCCGTCAAGAGGTTGTCGTATTTCTCATCAAAGGTCAAGGTGAACGCAGAATCCACAATGTGTCCGTTGACATGTACACCGATATCGACCTTCATCACGTCTTCCTGCTTCAAAAACAACTTGTCTGTGGAGTTGGGTGTATAATGTGCGGCCACGTGATTCACAGAAAGACCCGTGGGAAACCCAATGCCCTGCTTCAACGTGTGGTCGTTACCAGTATACCCTCTGATGGAATTTTCGATCAAATCGGCAATCTCAAGCATGCTCATTCCAGGCTTGATATTCTGTTGTGCCTTGCGGCGCACACGGCGATGGATCTCGGCACCTTTGCGGAAATCCTGCCAGTGGTTGTTCTGCTGCCTGTCCAAGTACCGTTTTTCCTCATCGGTGGTACGGTAACTATTGATTTCCAAGGGGTACTCCATCCACTGGCCCTCGGGGAACGCTCCTTCAGGGTAAGAGTTGTCGATGTACACGATTTTCTTTTTCTTTTTGTTGCTCTTCTTTTTCTTCTTCTTGGCTTCGCCAGCGCCGGCTTCGGCGGCTTCGTTCTCTTCAGTAACTTCTTCTTTCCCTTCATTTGCCTCGACTGTAGGATTCTGCTGAGCCTCCGCCGCAGGCGACTTCTCACCGTCGAGGTTCAATTTTTCAACATTCAATGTTTGCACATCCTTCGCGTCAACTTCAGACATCTTCAATGGGTGGCCTGTCATTTCGTAAATGCACTTCTCTGCTGTGCTCTGCCTCGGCCATCGCAAGTGCCGGGTGCCGGTCCCAGGTCATGTGATCTCACCAGCAGGGGTGCAGGAAAACTCTCTTTCGTTTTGAGCGAATCGAACGGTTCGTTCTGTAATAGCAAGTGATACTATGTAGTCTATGAAGCGCCTTTGTCTAAATTAGCTAAAGTTTCGAAAGTGTTTAAGAAGGGTGTGCAATCCGTGCCGATGTGCGGGACACCGAGCGCTGCGGTGGGTGAGTGGTGAGAGTCGATGATGAAGTGGCTCGTGCAATTTGCCAGCAAACTTGGACCAGCCTATTGTTTTCCTTGCTCGGACCCAGCCAGACCAAAGAGGTCAGGCTTGTCAAAATTGATCATTTTGCCATCCACGGATGTTTGCGGCTTGTTCGAAAGCTGTCCATGGAAGTCCGGCGTCTTCAATAAAGTGCGGCCTGTCATCCCGCCGCCGCCGTGGCCAGCAGCCGCTGCTCCTGGCGAAGGTGTAAAGAAATTGACGTAGTCGTTCATGTTGAACCCAGCAGGCGTCAAAGCCAATCCCGCGGAGGGAAGCGCACTGCCGGGAAGAGCCAACCCACCATAAACAGATGGAGTGAGTCTGTTCTGCGGGGTCTTTGCCGATGAAACCATGGGCCGCTTGGGCGTGAGTGGTGGTGGTGGCGCGATGAACTGGTTGCCGTTCATGTGTGGCTTGTGTGCATTGGGAGTGTTTGAAAACGCCACATTATGGCTCGCCGAACTCGCCGAGGGCTGTCTGGGAGTGTTCCCCGTGTAAGGCTTGGACACTGAGGGCGAGGTTGCCAAATACATGAGCAAGTCTGCCCCTTCACTGTCATTGTACGCGTCTCCTCTCCCTGGCTGCGTGGGTGTTTTGAGCAACGAGGACGCCGCCGAGGAGGGCTGTGCGCTGAGCTGTTTGCGGGGCAAAGTGGGTGTCGTCTGTGTCTTTGAACGGGCACTTTGTGAGTTCGAGGAGAGCACGGGCGATGGATGCAAAGAATCGTGTTTCGGAGGCGTTCTTGGCGCGTCAAGCTCCTGCAAAACCATATGCGGCTCGCGCGTCCGGACAACCGCGCCACTGTCAGCCCGGCGGCGCTTGATGGGCGAGTCGAACTGCTCCGAGCCGACCGACGACTTGCGGGACCCGTTATGACCCGGCGAGCCGTTGTTCGAGAAGTTTTTGAGCGGCGAGCTCGAGAGAAACACCAGTGGCTTGGTCAGCACCGGCAGTTTACGGTCAGGCGAGTACAAGCTGGGCAGCAGCGTCAATTTATGCTGGGACCCGCTGGCGATCTGGCGTCTCCACATGTAATAATTCTTCAAAGGGCTCGACCTGGGAAGCGCCGTCAGCGACAGTGGCGAGTCAGGTGGCACCTGGCGGCTGGCGTTTGCGGCATTGGATGTGAGCAGCTGTTTTGCAGCCACCGAGGCCTGCGAAAGCCTTTTCTTGAGCTCCTGGGCGATCTTCTCCAACTCCTCCTTTCGCAAAGGCGTCTTGGGCTTGCGCGTGCTCTGGGGCGCCCCTTCTTTAGCCGCGGACCCCGGCGTCGTCTTTGTGGACATTTCTTTATCCAGCTGGTTGGTGCTCTGGCTTTCCTGGAGCGTGTTCATGGGTCGGGGATGAAACGGGTGATCCTGCAGAGCGTACTGAAACACGTTGTTGACTGCAAAGCCAAAGATATCAAAAAATGGACCTGAGAGAGGTATCAAAAATGGACCTGAGAGAGGGATTGGAGTCTGAGCGAGAACGGCAAGAGCCCTGTTTTTCCCTCAAGATTTTCGTGGATTTGTGTTGGCGGGTAATGTCTTAAGTATGTGATCTTCAAGAGGCCACCAAGCAAGGAGCGTCTGAGGAGGGAGACCGCAAAGCAATGGCGTGGAATTAGACGCTGGGCGGTTCCTGAAATGGATGAAAATCACACAAAGCCCAAATAACGAGCGAGTTCGAAGAACAGCGGTTTTCAAAAGAAAAAGGTGTTAGAAGAATGGTGGAATAGAAATCCCGAGACTAGCACAGAAAAAAGTAAAATGAATGCTGGGAGCGCTTGCAGGACGTGTGAGAGTAGGCATTTCTGGATTGGGATTTAATGGCCGACAGGACGCGACACGCCGGCACAGTAAGGAAATTGCGGTCGGGATTTCTCGGGATTGAAAAGTTGTCCGGACATTTTTTGCAATGATCCAAGGTTTTTTTCCGACCTCAAATTCTTGAATATTCAATATTTTTCAAATTGCTTCGTTTTTGTGCTTTCTTGTCAATGATGTTTCAGATTATCCGGGCATTGCGCGTCTCGTGGATACATTCTTTGACGGGAGATTGCTGGGACGTAAACGCCGAAATTAGCGCCCGCGCGTTGAGTTAAATTTGCCAAACGCAGCCCCTTGCAACTCCCCGAACGTTCCCAAATTGTGCAAAGGTCGACAATTTTTGTTATTTCAGTGATGAAAAAAATTAATGGATACCTTTTTCTTCTGCGTTCTCCTTCTCCTTTCTCCTCATGTGTCGTTATCACATCCTCTTATTGAATACTGTTGGCTGGCTCCAAAGAGTACGTGGATGGGTTTTTAGGAAAAATTTGGCAAGTCTTTGCAAAACTGTTGCATGGGGCCATTTTGGGATTTTTACCTTTGGAGAGTTGCTGGGTCCAGCCAAGTGCTAAATATTATGGCATTGGCTCAGATAGACGGGCCGAGAAAGAGTTAACTGGAAGCGCGCAATTTGCCGTATCGGCTAGTACAGTGAACCTATGTAAGTGAATACATTAAAAACGCACGCTTTTGTGCACTTATTCTGGATATTCACTTATCGAGGTTTAGAGTGGTTTTATTGATGAGGTGAATTCCTGAAAGTGTATAAAATTATGAAAATTAGTGGGTATAATAGAGAATTTCGAGACGATCATACCTGTGTAAATAAAAACTTTGGGCATTGTGAAAGGATGTGGAGGGTGTAGTATAAGGGGGAGATTTATCACCCGTGAAATACCCCCACCTCTTCTATTCTTTTACTTATAACGTTGAGGGAGACATTTTTGACCAAGATTCGCTCTCTAAAGATTGGAAAAAATCAATTAAAGACGCATGTTGTTTTGTGAATCCATTAGTTCTAGCCAATAAATACAAATCACAAAATTTTTTTTGAACAAGTTCTTTGGTTTTGGCTAAAGTGTCAATTAAATAAATGCCAAGTATGTACTGCCTTTGAGTGCTTTGTCTTGCGTTTTTTTTTTTAATAGCTCTGAGCCTCTGAGTATCTGTGGTGAGTTCCCGCAATTATTTACACGTAATTGCAGTTATCGAGGTTATTCATTTAGCGCGATATTCACTTATCGAGGTTTCACTGTAATACACTCAGACCGGTATTCGAGAATTTTGGCTAGGAGCAGACCCATTTCCGAACTTCTGGATAGTATCAGGAAACTGATAAATGCTTGAAACTCTCGGAAAGGCTCTCAGAGTGTTGCACCAACATTGATACCCGGAAGGACACCAACTGTTATGGTGCTTAATCACTGTTGTTGGTCACGTGACAAGCTCATGAAACCAACACGGTCGTTGAATCCCCGGTCCGGTCTTTCAGTAGCGGTGTAATATTCAGGGTGCGGTGCTTTCCACAAAGATTCATTTTTATCTCTTCGGCCATAGAAATTGCCAGCCAAACAAATATTAATCTGCAAAGTACAGCGCACAGTATCTGTCATCACGTGACATCGGCGTGATCGCTGATAAGGCGAATTCAAAATCTCACCTTTCAAAAAGAGGAACCTCTGACAAGACTCATGTTTGTAATAGCTTTGGTGCTAGTTCCCGTGGTGGTAATTGTTTGCTTGCATCAGATACTCTCTCTTGGATTGCCCCGGTTCTTTCTCGTGCCCACTCATAAATGGCAGGACAAGATATCACTGGTTATCAACCATGACAAGTCAATATACTTGAAGGTAGGAGCCAAGAGATCAAGTTATCGTCGACGACTTGTCACTGCAAGTGCTCAACCGTCGTTCTACACAAACTTTGTCAACAACAAGCTCAAAATCCTGCCTCTAGATGCTGCTCGGAAAGAAGATGCCGAGCAAACCAGTTTCTTATCCCAGATGAGGGCAAGGGCGCCCCAGGACCCAAAAAGAAAACTAATTTTTGGCTTCTTTCATCCGTACGCAAATAACGGAGGTGGTGGCGAAAAGGTGTTGTGGCAAGCCGTGCTGGCAACTTTGCTAGAAAACGAGAGGAACATTGCCGTGATATATACAACAAACACCGATGCGGAGCCACGCCAAATCATCCAGAAAGCCAGAGACAAATTCAAAGTAAACAATCTCAGAGCTGAGCGCATTGTGTTCATTTATTTGCGTAGATTTCTGGCGTATATCGACGCAGCTTATTGGAAGCATTTCACATTGGCAGGCCAGCTCGTAGGGTCTGTGCTATTGGGGCTAGAAGCAATGTATGAACTTAGCCCGGATGTTTGGATTGATACCATGGGTCTTCCTGGAAGCTACTGGCCCGTAGCCGCTATTTTGAAGATCCCCATAATTGCGTATGTCCACTATCCGATCATCCAACCAGACATGTTTTCGAAGCTCAAGTTCAAGACTGCGAGTGACTTGAAAAGGATCAGGTTCTCATTAAGCGATGCTAGGCAACTCTTCAAGTTCACATATTGGACGCTCCTTTACCTCGTCTATATCTATTTGGGTTCCTGTGTGGATGTGACATTGGCTAATGGCACATGGACTTTCGACCACATATCTAGCATATGGTCGATGAACAAAAACAAAATAGTTGAAATTGCCTACCCGCCATGCTCCACTGAGGATATTTCCGAGCAAGTTGATGAGCGTGTGGTGGAATCGCCACAACCAAGAGCTAATAAGTTGCTCTACATTGCTCAATTCCGCCCTGAGAAGAGACATGCGCTAGTTTTGGAGCACTACAATGTGTTTGTGGAAAAGTTCAGAGAAGCGAAGAAACCACTCTCCGAGTTGCCCAGCCTTGTGTTTCTCGGTTCCTGCAGAACCGCCACAGATTCTTCAACTCTTGACAGCCTCCGACAGAAAGTGGCCGAGATGGAGTTGACTGAATATGTTGAGTTTATCGTTGACTGCTCCTTTGAGGAAGTCAAAAGAACCTTGAAAACTTGCACGTTTGGCCTAAATGCCATGTGGAACGAGCACTTCGGCATAGGTGTGGTGGAGTATTTGAGTGCTGGGGTGATACCGATAGTCCACGCGTCAGCCGGACCGCTTCTTGACATTGTGCGAAACAAAGAATTTGCACGAAGCTGGAAAAACGAAATCGGCTTTTTCTTCAAAGACAGAAGCGACCCTGATTTCGAAGGCTCCGGAATCGATAGTTCGCTTCAATTTAATGTGCGCGGCGAGAAGTGTGCTTATCCCGTTCTCTCCAGTTTGCTCCAAACTCTTTTCATTGACCATCCAGAGGAGATCTCGGCAGATATATTACAGGGCAAGAGAACTTTGGGCATCAAAGTGCTGCTGGAAAGGTTCTCCAACAAACAGTTCACCGAGTCGTGGAACCGTCACGTGCGCACCGTAACGCAGCTCGAGGTGGAGTATAGAGAAACCCGTCGCGATAAGGTCGATCTAGTTTATTAGTATACTAGATCTTTTTTCTACTACACTGATCAGGTGAGGCTTCTGAGCGGGGTTTCTGGTTTGATTAATTTTTCACCACGGTGACTTGATTTTGTGTGGCCATGAAGGAACTTTTTTGCAGCCGCCCAGGAGTAAGATTTGTGGGCGGTCAGTTCATGTGATTGCCCATCTTGGCCGTTCATTGCATTAAAGACTCAAACGTGTATGAATCTATTCGAGCAACCCTCAAATGATATCAGAAAAGGCCCGCTTGAAACATCATCACGACAAGGGGAAAAATGGTACTACTAACTGACAAGGGGATGGGGTCGAGAAACAGTAAGGCTTTGCTTTAACGACTAACGCGATACATTGTCGATCCGGCTAGAATGCTCAGTTTAGATCAGTGTTGAGTCGCATCGTAAATTCATCGTAAATTTCGTCAAAGTAAACGATTCTTCGTCATCGTAAGTACGATTACGACAGACCCTTCGTTAGTAATAAAATCGTAAGATTTTACGATACACTTACAATTTTCGGTATATTACAAGGTGTGCACAATGTGTACCAGGCTGGCTCTGATTGATTGCGTGGTATCATGGATACCAAAGAAACTAAGAACATGGACTTTTGCAGAAACGAAGTCACAATAATTAAGTGCAAACGAAAGCGCTGAATGCTAGCGCTGTAGTTTTTCAAGCGATACGCTCTCGCCTGTCTTGTCTATTTTGTTCTGCGTTTCTGAAATATTCAACGACTTGAAAATCTTCTGAAACTCCTGCAAGTCTGGAACTTAGGACGCCTCAACCTATGTAAATCATAAAGGTGAAACACGTGTAAAGTCGAAATGCCAAAAGTGCACAGTGTCTTACACGCATTCCAGATATATGAACATCATTTCCGAATTTAGCAAAACGTACGTTGCTTTCCCGGAGTGAGCAGACTCATGAAGACATCAAAGATGACAAATTGAATAACCATGATTCCTTTCTTGCTACTAACCTTGTTGATGGGCTAAAGCTTTTGGGCCAACGTACAGCCGACTTTCACCCTAAGGAGGACAAAAGGCTTTCAATCTTTCCCAGGAGAGACTAAGTAGAGAGAAAAAAAGTCTGTGATCTTCAGATTTTAAAGCCCAATTTATACACATCATTGTGACAGATGACCTGTCATTTAACTTCTGTGACAATCCTGTCACTAAATCTTGTCACTAAATCCTGTCACTAAATCCTGTCACTAAATCCTGTCACTAAATCCTGTCACGAAATCCTGTGTGAAATTACGCAAGAAGATAGCTGCAAACGTAACAGCTTCAGGCCAGAGGTCAAGGGGCTGTGTGCAACATCCATCACCGTGCCCTTTCTCAACATGACTTCCTGGTACTTGTTTGTGAGACACTGTCGTTGATCTCGAATGTGAGCGAGGCCTCGAAATTGTGCAAGTTGGATTCGTTAGATTGGATCCCAAACGAGTTGAGAGAGAACGCGTCCATGCTCGTCACTTCGAATAAGACCTCATCGAGGAATTTGCACAAGGTGTATATTTGTTTATCCAACGTCATGTATTAGTTGTCTTCCTTGTTGTCGCTGACTGAGTGGGCCGTTGACTGGTACTCTGGAGATGAAGGGGAGATGGAAAAGCGGTCATTTTGCGCACTCTTAGCCAATTTCCCCGCTTGTTTTGTGCCTTGTGCGTAAATAAGGCAAATCTTACGCTTTTCAAGTACATCAACCTGAGTGGGCTCATTCTGAGCACCGATCTTGAGAAAGTCTACATCGAACCCAATTTCCCTTTCTGTCATGAATAATGCGCTCCGCATATCGCGCCATGCCAATGTTTCCTCCAAGCTGGTGCCAAAATTAAGCCATATCAAGATGCCATCAACACCCGATAATAAAAATTTAAATAGCGTATCCCCCACAGTACGGCCCCAGAATCACATCTAAACTGAAAAAATGACCAAACAACCAAAAAATTGCTGAAAATCGCCGGGCTGCAAACTGCCCACCTTAGTTGGTGTACGGGCCTGCAATCTCCGATAAGCTCGATGGCTGCAACCGGTTGCAAATCTCAGCGCTTCTCTGTTGAGCCTAATTGCTCATAAACCGGTGTCAATCTTGCCAGATCTTTACAGTGCCTAATTAGCTGGACATCCTGTCATTAACTCCTGATATACTCAAGGAATGGGTTACAAAAAGTTATATCGTGTTCGCTGATCACATGGACGCTTGAGGAAATGCACTATACAGAAGTGGATGCCTTGAGAAAGGAGGTTGCCCTGAATGAGGGCCAGTTCGCTCTTCCACCTGATAAGTGGAAGCCCATCGGAAAAAGTTTTGGGATCACATTTAACTTTCTCGATAAGTTTTTTGAACTCAAGAAATACGTGGTTGGATTTGAGGTGTTCAAAGTGAATTCCGTAACAGGAGGAGTCTTGTTGGCGTAAAGACATTAACAAAAGTTCCGTTTGTAACGCCGTATTGAATCTACTACGAGCGGTACGGCCTCGATACTGATCGTTCATCTTGACCAATTCAAACTAAGAAGGTCAAACTTCCCGGAAAGATACGCTGCGCCGGTCGCATATTGAATTTACACAAATGTTACTTTGCATTACACGTTTTTCAGGAAGCAAGAGTCTATAGCGTATGCTGAGAGCATGCTGAAGATTGATGAAGAGTCTCGGTTCTTGGAGTTCTTCAAATCGGCTGAAGTCGCTACTCAATCTCATTCGAAGGCTTGTAAACGGTGTTCGCAATAAACCATTTCTTCGGACAACATTTGCACACCGGGGCGAGATACGAAGATTGCAAGACATAACCAAAAAGCGCCGGAAACTTTGAATAACAGAAATGAAATTCGCTGGCTTTCGACATTCAAAATAATTCAGGGGGTTCTTCATTTCAAGAAAGATATCAACTAATTGGCACATGTTGGGCGCCTCGGTAGGAAAGACCAAAAACATCTGGGTCTCAAACTCGAATGGGAATACTAAAGGAATTTGTACCGCATTCCAACATTCTTAAGTCCCTAACCCCTAATCTACCAGCTAGCAAAGCATCTACTATCAACTTGTCCATCCCTACGTCCATGATCTTCTCGAAAGCCTTAGAGACTAAACACGGAACTGCTCAAATACTCGAATTCATCTTGCTCAAGGACTCGAGTCTTTCTACACAAAGCATTGATAATTTAATTTGTGAACAAGATCTTGGGGACATAAAGATCAATTCTCTCGTGGCCGTACTTGATCCCAGGTCTAAGCTCAAGCTTCTCAACAAAGGTATTTATCTGGAGATGTCACTTCGGAGATGAAATATTACATGCAAGTCGTTTAGTCACGCCATAAAAGCACTTTGAAAGAGAATATGAATCGTTCAGAAGCACAGAAAGAGCCTCAAATCCAACCCGTCGCTAAGTGTGATAGCTCCGGATGTTCTTTTGCAGGCGGACGACGACGAGTATGACGAACTTACGTCTTATCTAGAGTCAGAGTCACACAGCCCAATCACTTTTCTTGAGCCGAGGAAAAGATTTTATCGTTCTTTCTAAGATGGTCAAAGACTTTCTAGCAATTCCAGCAATGTCTACGCCTTCCGTACTTCACAAATGATGTGTTACATGGAAAAATTAAATTGCTGGCGCGTAGAACAAAGATGCTGGCGTGTCTCAAGTTTCGGGCTCATTCTGTGAGCTTTGAGAAAATTTCAGAAAGGATCGAAGACATGGACGAAGACCTGGGGAATGACTTGGGGGATGACCTGGATGAAGAGCTCTTTCAGGCGAAAAGAACAGATGATCATATCAGGATCAGATGTTAGGAAATAGTTAGAATAAACAAACTTTGTGTACAAATCATGGTTATCATGAGATAGAAGAGATACTCAGAGAGGCGTTGGTGCTTAGCTTTGTAGTCCATGTTGCGAATTATGAAAAGGACGGACGCCTTCAGAACAAAATTTTCTTATAGTAAATCCTAACGAGTTCGTCGTAAACGATAAAATATTTTTTTAGCAAAAGGTAGTATTTTAAATATTCAAGCACTTTTATACATGGCGAAGCGTGCTGTTCGAAGCCTGAGTGACCTTCTAACTGTTAAGGGACTTGCGCCCTATTTACATTTCAAAGGCTCCAAGACCGTGAATTTAAGACAGCTGCGTTCACAATACCGTGTGTGGCACAGATATTAGATTTTCTCGAGGGTTATAACACTCCACGGTTCAAGGAGACTCAACCCTCACTAGCTGTGGGGGTTCTGAACGCGTGTGCCAAATTACTCAAATATTACAATATTTAGTCTTTTCATATCCAACCCCTAAGAAATCTTTATATCGCGACAGTGCTTGATTCTCGTTGAAGTTTGACATTCTCAGGGCACATGGCTTTCAATCAGCCGTTCCAGATGCTGTTCAGAAAGATTATTTGAACTCTTTCTCAAGTACAAGACGGAGTACGAAAAGAGGCAAAAACTACCATTACATTAAAAGAGAGAACGAAAACCCAGTGATGGCTCAGATCGGTATCCAACCCCAAATATTTTTGAAAAGCAAGTCGATCGCAGAGGAAAACGAACTAATGAGGTATCTAGACGAGATGATACAAGATGAGGATTGTAATGTTGCACGATACTACAGATCTCGAAGTGCTACGTTCCCGTCATCTATGAGATGGCAGGAGACTTTATATGTACTCCAGCGATGTCCTCGCCGTCTGAGTCACTTTTCTCCGGGGTGAAGTGCATGTTAACGGACGCAACAAGAAGATCACTACCAGAGAAAATTGAAATGTTGGTAATACTAAAGGCGAGGGCGTAATTTCAGATCCCGACTTTGATGAGATTCATCGTCAGGTAGAAGAAGGCCAGTCCACGATTGATCAGAGTATTTCGCAAAACTATACTTTTAGACTGGGATCAAAGAGACTTTGACTCAATTGAGGGAAACTCAGATGAGCTGGACTCGAGTGATTATACTTTCTGTATGACGGAGATGAAGAAGAGGTGTAGAATCACGGAGACTCCGAAGTTGGTGATAAGCTGGACGGAGCCTATCTGTATTTCGGATGATGACGAAGGTATTTTGGAATTTGAGTAAAAAGGGTCAAATATACGAGCCTTGTTTGGACATTCACGCGCTTTTGATCGGTTGTGATTTGGGGAATCTTCGCTCTCCCTTGTTAGTGTGGAGCTGCACCTTCTTGAAAAAATACCAAAAATACTTGCGTAAAAACTACTACTACTAGAATAAATATGCATAAAAAGGAAAATTTTTTTTTTAGCAAAAATTACGAATTCCCAGGTTGGGCTTTTAACAAAGAAACGGTTGAGACTAAATTCTGTGATGCTATTATTCCCCAAATCGGTGAGTTGTCGGCTGCTGTCCGGTTCAGCGACTTGATTGATAAAGCTCGAAAGGGAACTGTTGGGTCCTTGGTCGACTTTATGATGGCATTTGAGTACCCGGAGGACTACATCTGGTTCATTGTAACTTTTGCCTACGCTACGTACGCACTGACTGCATTGCAGAAAAGGATGTTTTCTACTTTTAAAAAGGAGCAGAAAGCCACTTCGCGTGTTCCCCTTAAGCGCCGTGTTCAAATGTTTGCGAGGAATCTCAAGACTGAAGGCATTATTGTTGAGAGCCATCGTGCCAAGTCTGTTAACAAAACTCCTACACGGGGAAGGGTTCTGTCGACTGCGGATTCAGATGAAGTAAGCAGTGCACAAGCTGCCTCTTCATCACACAAGAAACAAAAATTCCCGTACTGAGAGATAGAACTGAGCCAAGAGACCAGCAAAGTTTCAGGATAGGTCTAGTGGAGAGTCCAAGAGACCCAAAGGGGTGAAGCTTCATCACAAAAGAAGGACTTAGGCCTTATCAGAGGGTAGATAATACATGGTTATTATTACACCGCAGCCATACCTCGCTGCCGGGATGTTCCCCTATAAATATCCACATGGGGTAAAGGGTCACAATATATATAAATTGAAAAGTTGCGTGTATTTCGCAGATGACATTTGCACTCTAGGAAACAAACATTCACAAATTTTGACCACATTCGCCAGGGCCTAAGCTGCTGGGGTGGGCGACCTGCACATAGCAAAACAGCTTGCTACGTTTCCAATTGAATACTCTTATGTAAGAGAGTTGAGATGGAGAAGTTATTCGACCCGATATGATGATATCTGTACTTCGACTGTCTGATCAGCCGTAGATAATTTTGATAAACATAGACTCTGAGAGTCGTATGACATTAACACCAGCACCAAGTATTAGCGATGGTCTCGAACATCCGTACACCAGCGGTATTGGGCAGTTGAACCGAGGAGAATTCCGAAACAAAGGCGGGTGTTTTTAGACTATGCTGATCTTTTTCGCTCATGGTTGCCCTTGATTTAATACCTCGTTGAAAATCTTGTGGTTGTGGCGGGATTCCGTAGATCAAAGGTGCTCACATGTGAGATTTATTGGCTGCGAAATAGAGCAGAAGAGCATTGGGTCAACTCCTTCAGGGAAACATTTTGATAGTTTGGTCAAAAGAAAAAAAACCCACAAACATTCAAAGTTGTGGCGTCGAGTGATTCATTTCCGTTAATTGATTCCCGCTGATGTGCCTGAAACACAGATAAACGGAAAGTAATTCATCCTATTTTTTTAAAGAAACAGATGTATTGAAGGGGTCCACTGACCGTAGCTAGGGGCGAAAACTATACCCTATACATATATAGAGAACAGCAATGCACTTTCAGATGTGTGGTATAGCCCAATGTCGAAACCAGGCTCATTGTATATGAATGTGGAGACCTCGTTGACCGTATCCAACCACACTGCTTACAGCTACGTGTAATTATCTTTCCCCATTGATAATAAAGCTTTTTGTGGGCCTTGAACGCTTGAAGCGATGCAATGAAGATAAGATATCTGATTGTGCAATTACCCACACTCACAAGTGGCTGCGTTCTGACCAGATCTAAATGTCACTTTATCGATTCAAAGATCGCAGCCATACTTTTCAGCCGGGACGCAGCACGCCAAAGTTCGGTCACGCTATACATAGCCACAAAGAGAAAGGTTGACGAAAAAGTACATTTCGGCGTGTTTGTCTCTGTGCATATGACGCTCGCGTGGTAAAATCTAAATATTTAACATATTTTCAGTGAATCCGTCAGGGCCTAAACTGCTGGGGTAGGCGACCGGCATATAAGCAAACCTGCCTGGGCTCGGGGTTATCTCTGTCTAGTGGTGTCTACGTATGACATTTCCGTACGTTTCTCAATTTGCTATAATAGTTCTCTTTCTATTCACTGATTTACCTCTCTGCTTTTCCTTTGAATTGTCTTTTGATTTTTGCCCCGTCTCTTTCTACAACAGAGTAACCGTACGGAAGTCTCGGCGCCTCCGAACTGTCAATGGTCAAGAATTGAACATGATCTCGCTTGCCTAACTGATAGGCGCATATATCGAGAAATCTCAATCCAGCAATAATCAAATCTCGGAAAAGGCAAGAGGAAAACAACGTCAATTGATGTGCTTTCCTTGTAACATTTAGCTTCCTTTTTACATTTAGCTTCCACTGTTCTGATCTTTGGCCCTGAGTTCAGGCAAGTTGATTGTGCCTTTAGTGTGGGAAACAGGAATTGTCACGGCACTTTACGAAAACGAATGGGCAGTACTTCATTCTCCTGTCGGATCCAAGAGTTTCAGAAGGTGGGCCTCGCGAACCAGGCCCACACAGTCAAGTATCGGTTCGTGTTGTTTGACGGAATACCCCGGTCACTCTTCGCCAGCGGAGAGGTTGGAGTCGACCCCTATTTTACTGACCCACACCTTTTCACTACGCAAAACCAATATCAAAAAGTATCCTTCAGTTGACACAGTGGAATCCTCCGTGTACGACTCATGTTGTGGACGGTTCCCTGGGGGTCACTCTAAGGCGAGGCAGAAAAAGAGTATAAGGCTGTATCGTATGCTTCGAATTACAAATCTAAGGCAGTTCAAGTAGCGGATCAGGTTTGGCTTTGCCCATCCTCATACGCAAGCGGACTAAATAATTTTCAATCTCCGAAATAATATCCCCTGCAAAATTATTTTGTTCGAAAAATATGGGCTTGAGTCTGGGATCATGTCCCCTTGACTTTTTTAATAATACTACTTACTAACACCCTTGCCATATACTACCAAATCCAGAACTTAGCCACCCACCTATCATACTGTCTCACAGTTGATCATCCCCACACACCAATGATCTACTTTCTTGAAATTTGAAAAAGGAAGAGTGGGAATTTCCTCAAGCCACCACACCCATCACACTATCCTTTTCTAACCAATTCCAAAACACTCCCAGAGACCCCAAATCAAAAGTAGAACCCGGGTGGTGGTCGTGCGCACGCCCAATTACCCACAGCGTCGTGGCCGAAGGGCCATTTTCGCGAACACCCAATCCACCACTACAGGCGCACAACGAACACGTCCACACATAACCCTAAACTTCCCGGCAAAACAGTTTTTCACAACCCGAAAAAAATGAAGTTGGACGTGACAAAGCAGTTTTCGGTGCGCTCGGAGCGTGTCAAGGGGATTGACTGCCATCCAACAGAACCGTGGATCTTGACCACGTTGTACAATGGTAAAGTGGAGATCTGGTCGTATGCCACCAATACGCTCGTGAAGCTGTTCCAGGTCACAGATTTGCCTGTGAGAGCCGGTTGCTTTATCGCACGCAAGTCCTGGATTGTCGTGGGTGCGGACGATTTCCAGATCCGCGTGTACAACTACAATACCGGCGAGAAAATCACACAATTTGAAGCCCATCCGGACTATATCCGGCTGATTGCCGTTCACGCTCTGTTGCCGTACATCTTAACATCGCTGGATGATTTGACCATCAAGTTGTGGAACTGGGAAAACGGCTGGCGCCTTGAGCGGACGTATGAGGGCCACCAGCACTATATCATGAGCGTGTCTTTCAACCCGAAGGACCCCAATACCTTTGCATCGGCGTGTCTCGACCGCACTGTGAAGGTGTGGTCGCTCGGGCTGGCCACGCCGAACTACACTTTGATTGCACACGACGTCAAGGGCGTTAACTACGTCGGCTACTACCCCCAAGCCGACAAGCCGTACCTCATCACGGCGTCCGACGACAAATCAATCAAAATTTGGGATTACCAGACCAAGTCGTGCGTGGCCACACTTGAGGGCCATTTGGCCAACGTGCTGTTTGCCATCTTCCATCCCGACTTGCCCCTCATTGTTTCCGGGTCCGAGGACGGGACGGTGCGGTTCTGGAACTCCAACACGTTCAAGCTCGTGAAGACTGTCAATTACGGTTTGGAGCGCGTTTGGTGCGTCAGCGTGTTGCAGAAACTGAACGTCGTGGCCGTTGGGTGCGACAGCGGATATGTTGCCATTAAATTGGGAAGCGAAGAGCCGCTTTTCTCCATGGACAGCAATGGGAAGTTGATCTACGCGAGAAACGCGGATGTGTATCAGCTGGTGGTGCGCAGTGGCGCCGCCGGAAGCGTCAAGGACGGAGAAAGCTTGAATTTGCCCCAAAAGGAGCTTGGCTCGATCGAGGTGTATCCTCAGCTGTTGGCACACTCGCCCAACGGAAAGTTTGCGGCGGTCTGCGGCGACGGCGAGTTTTTAGTGTACACGGCGTTGGCGTGGCGGCTGAAGGCGTTTGGAAAAGCGTTGGACTTTGCTTGGCACACACAAGACTCGCTGAACGCGGCCACGTTTGCCGTGCGCGAGCTGAAAATGTCGGTCAAGATTCTCAAAAACTTCAAGGACCACGTGGCGGTGGATCTCGTCTACGAAGCGGAAAAATTGTTTGCGG
>JAKTWD010000049.1:0-31976 GCA_030581935.1 Metschnikowia corniflorae | reverse complement strand
TTCGCAGGGGTTCCATTTTCTCGGCATACTGGGCGGAGTACCTGTCGCTCAACCCGGCGAATCCGGCGTTTGTTGGCGACTTGTCTGTGGTGATTACGCGTGCCGACGGCACCCGGGTCACCTGCGCGAGTATCACGAGATTGCGTGACGACGAGCAGATTCCACAGGATGTGAGGGACGAGTTGGACAAGGCCATAGCCGCGCAGAAACAACAGGAAGATGGCAAGTGATTTCAGAGGGGAGATATTGAGAGTGGGCAGATTGAATTGCGATACTTTGTTAGAAATAAAAAGAATAAACGTTAAATCCATTTCACGCTATGTAGAGCTGTCTAGACAGGCATGTTAGTAAGTAGTATTTTTTGCGAAATTTATGTTTTTTTTAATTTGAATTTATTTTTGCTAGTAGCATGAACGACCTTTCAAGCCATATTGATGGCGGACTTTACGAAAGCTTTTGATCGTATTTCTCATAAATACATGAGAGCAGTCTTAGCAAAATTCGGATTCGGTAATGCGATGACGAGTTTGATGATGCTGATTGTTTGAACTCAGCTTGAGTTCGTTTCTGCATATCATGGTCCTTGCTGGACGCATCGTATTCCAACGTATGATTGTTAAATCTGGCCTGAATTGTATCAGTCTCCTTCTTCATGTCCTTTATGGATAGATGTGTGTTTGCCGTGAAGCGTGTGAGCAACTCGCGCATGGTTTGTTGGTATATTGTCAACCTTTTCAAAACATACGCTGCGTCATCACGTCTCTTTTCGAAATATCTCATCCTTTCTGATTCCAATCCTGAATTTCGATCGCCGTTGCTCTCGGCCCGCGCCTCCAACTCGTTTAGTCCTGGTTTGAGTGACTCATGCTCCTTCACCCTCTCCTCCATTTCCGCACGCGCCTCCGGGGAGAAATAGGTTGCCACAATCTCGTGAGAATCGTTCTTTGGTCGAATTCTCCTCGTGAATTTCCTTTCCCTGGATTCATTACTGCATGGTACAGCTATAACCGCGTTCGAGAACTGAGCAGGTGTTGGTGCATCGAGGTCGTCCTGGGACTTGACAATCTCTGCGACTTTTTCATGTTGGATCACTTCCTGCTGCAAGAGATCCTGAGGGAAATCATTCAGTGTCGCCCCTCGAAAAATAGACTTCACCTTTGACACGATGATGCCGTTGAGGCGTTCCGCCCTCCCGTTCAATTGAGGTCGATATGATGTTATCGGATCTTGTCTGATACCTAGACTGTCGAGGATTTGCATTTGAGGGAGCTCAGTACCATTGTCATCAGTAACAAATGATACTTTTCTGTCAACAAATAGCTCCCTATCCCCAATCATTTTCAACCTCGCGTTGGAACCCTTTTTGTGTCAGCTTAACCATCTCCAGGGTATCTCGATCAGATACGAGAGGATTACCCTAGAGCGAATGAAATACCATGCTTATGCTGATGACGTCAACATATATTTGAACACTACTGAAGATTATACCAAAGTATTCTCCATTACTGAGCAATATGAGCGATGGAGCAATAGTAAGTTGAATCCCTCCAAATCACAACTTCTTGGAGTCGATTGCGACTTTCAAGATAGCACACAAAAGACACTTCCATTCGAACAGTCTTTCATTCGTAAGAGAGATTTGACTTATTTGGGGCTTCCTTTACAAGGTGTTGATTGGCACAAATATTTATCTAACCTTCCTTTTATAACACACAAGAAGGGGTTTGCTCACCTAGACTTGGTCACGAGGGCGAAAGCGACAAACATGTTTGTCGCGTCCACAGTGGTCTACAAAGATCTCGTTCTGTGTATGTCGACTGCGATGTTGAAAAGAATGGATCTGGCTATCAAGAAAGTCTTCCAAAATGTGGGTAAAGACAAACTTTACGCCAGGCCAAACCAGGGGGGTTACGGAGTTATTGAACTTCAGACCCAGATGCAAGAGCAGCCATTTTGCTTAATACGTTAACAGAGCTTGAAGCACAAATCTTTGAAGACTAAAATTGGTTCACCATATGACCCGAATCATTCCCGGAAAAAGAAGGTCAATACACAAAACATTGGGAAACTTCGCTGGACTGAATTTCTCTTTGATTCGTCAGGTTTCTTCTTCGAACACTTGCAGTGGACCTTTTCGTCGAATGAACAGTTATACCTAGAAGCGTGGAGGAAACAAGTTCAGGGAGAAAGGGTCGCAGTCAAAGACCATAGAGTCAAAACGAGATCGCACCAGGAAGTGTTGCAACACATTAATTCCGAGATTCATCTGCCGTCCACTATCACAATAAGTGAATCCCGACTTATAGCAAACGTACCGTTCGAATCCAGCAGTAAGGACAAACAAAGTAAGCTCGCGGTGATTCAACCTAAACGCGTTTTGGAAATCTGCCCAGAGGTGCGGCATCTCACTCGATGGAAACAGTCCTGGACAGCTCTATACAAAGAAGAATGGATCAAGAGGAGTGATCTCACGGCTCTTCACCAATTCAACACAGATATGCATGTCCCAGTGCATGACTCCAAGGAGCGCACGGACCAACAATGCCTCCTTTGTGGACAAACGGTCAATCAACAAGTTATTCAAAGTCATTTATACAACTCTTGTGACATCTCAAAATCGTGGTGGAACCAAATCGGCATGACCACAAAGATGCACTTGAGTGAGATGCTTGCTCCAACAAATACCACATTCACCAACCTACGCAACCTCAATTGGTTCGTGAAGGTTGTACGAAAAGTTTACCTACGTAGGGTTCGGGAGCACCAAGGCGGTGTCCACTTTTCCCCCCTCCTGGCGAGACAAGTGTCTCGGGCCTTGAGGCGGGTCACTCAGGTGGGTCGATGACACATAGGTAGTCCCCTGTAATACACACGTTTTGGGCGAGGATTTCCCATGAGGAAGTCCTTCTCAAAACTCTCGATTCCATTGGAGGTTTTTTCTATGGAATATGTAGTCTTGCTGAGATGAGGCTTGCATAGCAGCCGAACCCCACTACCCTCCAATGTGATGTTTCTTTAAGAAAAAAAAAAAGCATTTTTCTTAGCAAAAGCTACTAGAAATTTTTTTTTTTTCTTTGTTGGTCTCGAGATTAGATATCCAATGAATACTGGTCTAGTCAAGTCTCCATACTTCTTCTTCTCTCCTATCTTGTAACATACTCCACCCGTTAAATTTGAGCTCGTCCTCGAGCTCCCTTAGCTCGTCGTGAATGTAAGCTGAAGTAACGTCAATAATTCCTTGATACATAGTTCAGAAGTGATGCCCTTCTCCAAATCCGAAAGATAATAAGCGATGAAATTGCAATAAAAAATAAAAATAAAAATAGAATAAATTCCAAAAAAAGTAATATCGTTGAACAAAAAAAGGGTTTCGAGATACTCCCTTGAGTTCTTCATAATGTTTCGTGTATCCACCTGTAAGTTCTTGTTTCTGTTGTTGTCGGTCCGTTAAAAGTTCATATGTAAATTGTCGATTCATGTGGTTGTTTATAATCGGATTCAGTGATCTAAATCAATGTAGTTAGAAATTCGGATATCTCGTCTCATCTTGGTACTTCAATGTATCTTTGTGATTTTAGTGGTATCTGTTATATGATGTCTCAGAATATAAATGTCTTAAATTGAATCGGAACTTGTCTTCGATAATGGTGTCAGTCTCTTGCTGCACAAAATGTAATAAAAATAAAATGGTTCGCTGTTGACATAAATTTGCGGAAATGGGCTGAAAACTCTTTGGATAATCAACGACTTGTGTAGGATGAAAATGAGCTCTTTCAACTTGTGAATGAAATTGTAATTGATGTACTTTGTCATGAACTGTACTGTGTCTAATTCCATACTGTGTTGTATAATAAATCTTTCACTAATTTGATACTCTGTCAATAGCTCTGTATCAGTTCAATCAGGTTGGTGTACTTGAACTTGAGTGTTTCGGTTCATATCTTCTCAATGATTCTCAATGATAACCAGGGAAATACAGATCCACCAAACGTACCTCTGTTAGCGGCGCTACCAAATGTTACAGTAGATAGCGACTAACCAGTGTTCTCGGTATTGTATTTCAACGGATCATCAGAGGTAGTTTGGGGATCTGCTTCGTGAAGTCGGTGCTATTAGGAAATAGGAAGCCCACCGAATATCTTGTATCTCATGTTAATTAATATAAATATATACTATGACTCTTCATTTTTTTTTAAAGAAACATCATTTTACGGAAAAAACTCATTGGACCAAGTCCGCCGACAAAAAACTATATCGCTATAGAAAAAACCATAATATGTCGTACCATATTTCAGGTGTGTATACTCACCCGGAGATTTCACTCAGAATTTAATCTGCCAAAAACCCCCTGCCAAAATATGATCAACTTCGCATTCATCTTTCCTTATGTTCCAAATGTCGAGAACATTGGATTCACCAATGGACTGCTTGGATAATAGTCTATCCAGTAAGGCAACAAGAATCACGCCGTCCTTTTCTTCCCTGCACCGAACCGAATATACCCGCTTAGTGACTTTAACAAAACAGTTAAGGCTTTTCAAATTTTCATACGTGACGTCTTGTGGAGCTAGCATCTCTCGTGATGCATTGGTTTTGTGAATCCGATTTCGTGCCACCAGTAGTTGGTGATCCCACACTCGTTGTAGAGGTGTCTCAACAAATGGACTGGCTCGACACTCAAGAGGCATAAGTGGCAGCGGTATTTCATCCGTACTTGTGAAATGTAATGGCACATATGAGCCGAATAAAAAAAGGCCTGTGAAATCATTCCCAGCCAACCATTCATGTTTGTGTAGTTTTTTCCAGAACTGTTCCATTGTCCCGACCGGCTGGCCTCAGGACAAATCTGTAGGAGTTTGTTTGGTTTAATTGGGGAAAGTTTCAGCTGCTTTGACTTGCTTAACAGCTTGAACATGACCCCTCGAATAGCCGTTAGCTCCTCCTGCGTGATGGTAAATGGGCCCGGCTTCTTTTCTATTGTAATCGCTGTCTCCATGAGCTGTTCTGCTGTTGGTCTCAGACTTGACAGGTGGCTGGCCAGAGGGCTGAAGTAACGCGTTCGTTTCACCACCTTGATCCAGGCTTTTATGTATAATATCTCATTTGACGTAAAGGTCCATGCAAGGTTTTTGAAAAAGCGCCCTGAGCGATAAAAGAAGAGCCCACGACACCCATATTGCTAACATCCTTTGTAGGATCCTTTTCGAGAGTTCTTCTCATATGGACAAGAATTTCATTTCAAGGTCTTTTGTGTACCAGTCTGATTGGTCGCTTAAGACACAAACAAGCACCGCAGCCCGATGGCCTTGTACCTGCACTTTCATCTCCATGACTGCAAAACCTCCTTTCTGGGTTCTAGCGTATAACTTGTCTAGTCCCACACCGCGGAATACTCAACTAGTTGCTCTGTCCATTTTCGTTACCTCCTCGGGTTACATACATTGCACCAAATCTTTGTAAACTGTTTTGGAGCTCACAAATATCACCGTCCCTTTTGCTCAAGTTATGAGATCTAGATCAGCATACCCTCTTTGAAATGCTATCAATGGCAAATTGTCGATAAGGCCTTTCCATTCAACGCCCTTCATAGAATACCCAAGTATTTGGTCTCGAGATTACAAATCGAAGACTGCGGGAATGGTAGGATGTGTTGGTCAAGTCCTTCATAATTCAGACTAAACCCACAAAGTTTAGATTTAGAATGACTGATCTTGATGTTGCTCACTGCTTCAAAATCAGCAATAATGCTGACTGTTTTCGCATAATCCAGCTTGTGGCCAAGATAAATGTTCACATCGTCCGCGAATGCATGATACTTCATTGTTTGGTGTATGAAAGACCAAATCACCCCCTCCAGCCTTTTAAGGAGAGCAGCCTGACAAAATGAAACAGAATACAGGAATGTCACTCAATCTAAAATGCTTTCACCCATATCAGCTGAACCTTCACTTAAACAATATCAGTGTCATACAATAACCCATTCCATCCACACGCATCCTTGTCATAGATCTCCATGTCAGATACAGATAAAGGATAGTGCATCCCGGCAATCTTAGAACACGTGTCCCCACGACCCACACGGTAAATAAAACAGTTGCCGTCGCTTTCCTTGCTGTGCTTGAAATTAGTTGGACGCCCCTCAGAGCAGGCATGTTAGTAAGTAGTATTTTTAATATTTTTCGCGATATTTTTGCTAGAAAAAATATTTTTCCAAAATATTTTTATTTTTATGCATATTTATTCTAGTAGTAGTAGTATTTTTCATGCAAGTATTTTTAATATTTTTTTCAAGAAGGTGCACCAGCACACTAATACCGGAGAGCGAAAAATTTCAATATCACAACCGATCAAAACCGCAAGAATGTCCAAACATGGCTCGTACAGTTAATCCCTTTGTACTCGAATTCCAAAATACTTTCGTCGTCATCCGAAATACAGATAGGCTCTTCGTCCAGCTTATCGCCAGCTTCGGAGTCTCCGTGATTATCCTCCTCCTCTCCATCTCCGTCATGCAGAAAGTATGAATCACTAAAGTCCAGCTCTTCATCTGAGATTCCCTCAATTGAGTCAATGGCTCTTTGATCCCAATCTAAAAGTATAGGTTTGCGAAAATCTCTGATCAATCGTGATTTGGTCTTCGTCTTCTACCTGATGATGAATTTCATCAAGGTCTGGATCCGGAATAACGCCCCTCGACTTTAGTATTGACAACATTTTAATTGTCTCTAGTAGTGATCTTCTTCTTGCGTCCGTAAGCATGCACTTCACCCAAGAGAAAAGTGACTTAGACGGCGAGGACATTGCTGGAGTACATACAAAGTCTCCTGCCATCTCATAGACGACGGGAAACGTAGCTCTTCGAGATCTGTACTATTCCGCAACATTACAATCCTCATCTTGTATCATTTCGTCTGAATACCTCATAAGTTCGTTTTCCTCTGCGATCGACTTGCTCTTCAAAAAAACATTGGTGTTGAATATCGATCTGAGCCATCACTGGGGTTTTGTTTTCTCTTTGCATGTAATGGAAGTTTCTGCCTCTTTTCGTACTCCGTCTTGTACTTGTGAAAAAGTTCAAATAGAGCTTCTTGAACAGCATCTAAAATGGTAGATTGAAAACCATGTGCCCTGAGAATGTCAAACTTTAAACGAGGATCAAACACTGTCGCGATGTAAAGATTTTTTAGGGGTTTGATATTACAAGACCGGATATTGTAATATTTGAGTAGTTTGGCACACGCGTTCAAAAACCCCACAGCTAGTGAGGGTTGAGTCTCCTTGAGCTGTGGAGTGTTATAACCCTCAAGTAAATTAAAGATATGTTCCACACAGGGTATTGTGAACCCAGCTGTTTTATAGTTACTGCCTTGAAACCTTTGGATTGTAAATAGGGCGCAAGCCCCAGAACAGTTAGAAGGCCTCTCAGGCTTCGAACACCACGCTTCGCCATGTATAAAAGTGCTTGAATATTTTTTGAGAAAAAATATATTTTCTACTAGCTTTTGCTAATAAAAATAATTTTCCAGGATATTTTTATGTTTTTTTATGCTACTAGAAAAAATATATTTAAAATAAAAAAAAAATATTTTTCGCGAAAAATACTACTTACTAACAAGCCTGCCTCAGAGTAACAATATGGCTGTCCCGCCTGCAAGTGCCGGAAATCAAAGCCAGGATTGAACGCACTTGAATACTCGCCAACATTGTCAGAAGGATTGGAGCCTGCTCTATTGTAAAGACATGTCCCAGCGTCCTCGTCGTTGGTCTCACGCTTCCTCTCTGCGTAGTCTAGAAAATAGTCAACTCCGTGCTGCTCTTGGACTTGGCTGCACTACCAAAACTAGATCCAGTGCTTCACCACTTGACGGCACTCTGCGCCCGCTCTAAACCCTTGGTAGTCAAAATTAAACCAAAAGACTGAAGCGCATTGTTATGGATAAACTCATAGTAAATCTCAGTAGGCATGCCGCTGGTATCTAGCTCACTAATAAAATCTCCAATAACACTGAAATCAGCATTCTGCACCATAGACCCCACCCAGAGAAAACAGTAACCTCCCTATCCCAACAACGATAATATCGACTTCAGAAACGCCTTTCGGGAAGTGCCTCCCCACATGTTACGGCGTAACTCTGCCGTATACCTAGCTGTCGACGAGGTTGATTTTTCTGCGTGACCAGCATACTGTGCCTTTGAGTGCAGAACATTCGCTTGTGTTTGTGTACGTCGAGCCTGAATACCAGCGGCGGTTCATGGCAGGCGACCAACAAAGGAAACTCAAAGTTCTGGGAGAGACAAATAAGGGGAAGTTGATGGAAACTTTTCAGATGGATAAGATGGGATGGTCTCTGAGGTGGAGAGGAGGAGTGTACTGAAACCCAGGTTCGGATCTCTGACTGCTTCTTCCGACTGTTGAACAAATAGCTGGATGGTGAGATGAGGGTGTTTTAAGTTATAATGGGTGCTCGAGCGATGTTTTTGTCTATTTTCTATGAGTAGAATGAGGAGTGGAACGGCAGGAAAATCCTCAATTAGACCAGCTACGCGGGCTTTACTGAAAGAGTAGCACAAAATGAAGGGTTTTCGTTAAAAAGATGGAACCTTCACTCGTTCCGATGCATAGGGCATCCTGGTCCTGGATGCTTTCGTCGCAACTTGCAAGCCCTCGAGGCCAAAAAGACTGAGGAAAAAATTGAAAACTCTTAATGCTTTCACCCACTAACCATTCAGAAAAAAGGAGATATTGCAGGATCCTCGCTAATGCCAGACCATGCTACAAAAATTCTGGCTGAACAGGAACTCTCATTTATATAAATGGCCCTTGAGACTTCGAGCGACCACTCACACCATGCGGCGATATGATCACATAGAAGGGACATAAAATTTAACCAGCCAACCAAAATGATGGCAGTGGTCAACGACAAGGTGAGGAGAACAAGGCCAGATGACTTTGATCTGGGTGTGGAATCTGATGATGAGAACACTGAAGATGACGTGGAGTTATGCGACCAGTCGCGAGAGAGATCAAGGACAATGATGATGAGATTGCCTGAGTATTCTGAGCGCCAGCTCTTTGCGTGAATCGGTCTTTGCTTGATTGTTTATGTACCCCATATATTTACCGGTAGAAATACTACTGGAACAGCACAAAATAACTCGCAAAATGAAACGTAAAGCTAATACACGCAATTTGGTACTCAGAAAGTACACCATAGGTGATCCGTAAACAAAAATTTAAATTGAAATCCTTGGCTGTCTTTACAAAAGAAAAAACATAGTAATACAAAAAGAAGGTATAGCTGTATACATGTTCATAGACCTGTACGACCAAATAGAAGAAAGTTCATGGATATACACGAATACATAGTAGATGACCTTATCCATAGATTCAAAATAGTATGATCATAAAGTGACACAAAAATATCTGGTATATCAATGAAAGTAGGCAACCCTTCAAATTGGTGGTCCCTGATAGAAGTATTCACAATAAAAATATTCGAAGAAGCAAAAAAAATAGCTAAAAATCTATATAATAAAACCCCAAAAATACTTCTAATATCATTGATTATTAGAGTGAACACGGAAATACGAACGAGACTCACCAGTGCTCCTCATAGACACCCGTGGTTGGAAAGCAGCAAGATTAAAGCTATATAATGATTTCCATCGTAGTCATCATGTGCCTCTTACATAGCATAAACAACAGCTCTCGTGGGTCCAGAAAATCTGGCTTGTTTCTGAGTTACATTTCCACGACCAGCAGACTAAAATCCACTAGGCTTACCGAATGAGTTTGATCAAACATGAGAAGAGAAATCTCAAAAGAAACTCTACTGATTACATATAGTTTTCAAAACTTTCATGATTATTTATCAAAACCAATGTACTTGGAATGCTCACCTTACACTTTACTTTATTAAACTACAATTTATGACAAACTGTCTTACTACACAGGCAAGGAAATTCCGGTGCCACCTACGAGACATTGACGACCTAGACTTCTCGAAAAGTATTTTATTATCGACTAGTTTGCGAAAGTCAAAAGAAAGCGCTCAAGGTGGTAAAACGCAGAGATGGAGGTGACGAAACGCCGTTCTTGATTTCCTCACTGAGCCCCGCATGCCCGGCAAAATAATTTGCTCCCAGGAGCAAACCAAATATTGAATTGATGGAATTATACTTCATTTGGAATCAGGCCATTACATCTATTTCGCGAGATTCATGAATTTACAGAATTCGGTTGGAATTTGTCGCACCAAACGACCGGATTGGGATATCTACATATTTGCAATCTTTCCGATTTGTATCTACGAAGGGGCTTTTCAGGAATCTCCGGATCTGGTGTCACTTTCGAGGCCAAATTTCGATGTCCGTTCTACTTGCGTCACGCCTTGCACTGAAAGATTCAAACCAAAGCACCCTCCGATGTGATGTTTCTTTAAAAAAAAAAAAAAACTCAAACCGAGAATGGTTCTACTTCGAGTCTTGTGTCTTGGTTCTTGAGATAATCATGTGGAGGACCAAATCGTATCTATGTACGGTAGTGTGTCAAGAATTTGATTGAGACTAGTTAGGCCTCTAAAAGCTTGCTAGAAATGATAACTGGACTGGTGTTTTAGGCGGAAACAAGGCGTGGTCGTACCACACACGGGTTTCTTTAATTTCGAATAAAATGTCAGTATTCGCAAAGGAGAAAACCTATATGGATATTCAAAAGAGCGAAATAATTTGAGACAATTGGAGCAACCATTACTGGTTTCGGTGAGATGAAACCAGAGTGACCTGTGTATGGGTTTGATCGCTTATGAGGGCATAGTGCACAGGTTGGGGTCGGTGATGTCATTCAATTCGGTGAAGATGTATCTGGCAGCGGAGAAATACGGGTACCGAATCCACCATTGGGCTTCAAGAGATTCAAGTTGTTTGAGCCCACGAAATCTTGAGCCAAAAAATGGTTTGCATTAAGGACGTCTCACCGTGATGATACGCTGTCTTTTCACTGATGTAACCAGCCAATTGAGCCACCTGTACTTCATTCACATGGTTTCTCTTGAAACATCCGAACAACACCTTTCTGACCGGGCTTGAATCCATCCAAGATCGAGGGGATGGATCTGATGTTGTCCGCCATCGAGAACAAGATAAGTTCCTCGTTAATGAAGTTACTAATGGAGATGACCTTCACATCAGAGTCAAGATGAGTTCCTGGTTGGAAGCCTTGCAACCGCTCTTTCCTATCATCCGCTTTTTTCTTCGAAGCCAAGTCAATGAATGACGAGTCTTGGTCTTGGAGTTGGAGAAATTCCTTCAGGTGCTTGTCCAACCGTGAGAAGTATTCCCTCGCTTCGGCAGACGCCGAGGTACCCACACCCAGAGTTGTTCAAAACGCGCGTAGTGTAGACTTAGCGTAGACTTACGCGTAGCCTGTTTCCCACGCCAACGCTACGCCTACGCCAGCCTCCAGCGTAGCTACGCAACTGCGTAGCGTAGCCTTTTTATACCTTGTATACAGGCAGAAAAGTCGGTCAAATTCTTGAGAATTTCCTGAATCAAATCCGTGAATTGTGCGCCATATTCGAAAAAAAAAACGCGTGAAACATTGTTTGCGTGCCTTGATTTTGGTAAATCACCTCCTGTAATGCCCTTATTGGTGCATCGGGTGAACTCGTGTATCGCGTTCTCACAATAAATGAAAATCGTGACGCGCTTGTCTTGTCCGCAAGGAGTGAATTCACGAAAACTATAAAGCATGGGTCGGGCCTCGACTTCCTGTTTAATTTTCTAATTCATATCCCTCGAGTATTCTCGGAAGTTCAGGTGAGTGAGTACAAGGATACGTTGGGTGGCCTTGGGATTGAATTCGATGGGGACATTCGGTGCGTCGGGCACATCTTGAACTTGTCAACTGAGGCGCTCTTAAACTACACATTTTTCAAGGGCAATGGAACGCAAAAATTTGAAAGGTCAATCAAAGTCGTTCTTGAGGAATACCCTCTTCTTCGCGGCTCTGCTGATCGCATGAAACAATTTCCTCGAGTCATACGCTCGCTCATTCTTCAGATAAACCACAGTCACAAAATGAAGAATACGTTCATACTCTAGTTGACACGAAAAAGGCCAGAGGATCTTCGAATACCGATCCGGAGAAAATATTGAGAGACAATGACACCCGATGGCTTTCCACTTACCGCATGATTGATCGCTTTATTTTTTTTCGTGAAGTAATAATGACGGTCTTGAAGTTGGCTTACGGAGACTTCGTAGAAAGTTCAGCTGATCTCGAAAAATTTCAATTAACCTCCAAAGATTGGAAGTACTTGGAAGCTCTTAGGGATGTCTTGAAGATTTTTCGTGCTCCTACTTTGAACTTCAAGCTTCGTCATATCCCACGATCAATCACGATTCCTTTAGTTCGTGGAATCTCACATGAATTGTCTTCTGTGAATGAGAAGGAATTCCTGACGAATAATCCTTTAATTGAATTCGGTTTGAACGAGGCGAGGAAAAAGCTACTTGAATACTACCTTGTTGATGATGAAAATTGCATGGAAAACAAGCTGCTTTATTTTGCTATTGTTCTCGATCCCCGGTACAAATTGGCTATTTTTGAGAATGTAGGCTTCTCAGCCGAAAAGATCACTGGGATTTAGAATTTTTTCTGTCAGGTCTACAGCGAATATCAAAAAGATGACAAGGATGCGACAGTCGATGAATGTGCTGGCGGAGGTCACGTAACCCCCGAAGTATCAAATGGCTCTGAGTGGTTTTTACTCAATGACGATGCAACAGCAGGCAACAATGACGGACTTGAAGCGTATCTCAGGGACCCACGCGAAAGCAAAAGCGTGGATGTCCTTGCCTTTTACAAGATTCATAAAAATCGTTTTCCGGTCATTTCGCGCATGGCGAGAGACTATTTCGCTGTTCCTGCCATGTCAGCGCCTTCGGAAGCAGTCTTTTCCCGAGTTGGAAATATCGTTCCAAATAGGGGAGGTAGACTTCTGTCAAGATCAGGAAGATTTTTGGCAATATTCAAGTCACGAGGGATCATCACGGCTGACAAAATGCCTGCTGAGGATGCGAATAGAGCAGGATACAGAATTTCCCGAACTCATCTCTGCACAAAATCAAGAAGAGGAAACGGGGCTAGTGGTCGACTATGACGCCCAAGCCGAGTATGAAAATGAAGTCGGAAAAAGTTGTCGATCTTGATATATAGACAGCTCTCTGTAGTCAATGCACATTTTGCGTCTTTCTTTTGTGTAGATTATTTCTTTTGATTGGAAGCTCGTTTGTATCAGCCAATACTAGTATCTGCATTGATTCATCCGAGACTAGCCTATTCTAATGAAAATACAGCTTGATGTTTTTTCCACCGCAGAGGCTACGCTACGAAAATGTCTACGTAGCATTTTCCAAACACAACGCTACGCCGCGTAGCTACGTATGCGTAGCGTAGACGTTCTGAACAACTCTGCCCACACCCGTATAATACTTTTGGGTCCATCTGACGTTTTTTCCCTCGGTATCTCTCCATTTCCCAAATTCAAGCATAGAGTAGAATGAGACTTTCTGCAGATCCTGGCGACCCCTGCCCTTGATGCTGACTTTAACAATTGGCGTGATAAACTCGAGTAAGAACCCGGTAATACTAAGAGACCCGGGAATACTAAGAAGCCCGGGAAAGGTGGACTCGAAGAGAGAAGAGCAAGCCTTTGGTGTGCGAGCCATCGTGATCCTGATCCGTCATGATCATGACATGCCCATATCTCAACTCCTTCAAGTTGTCCACCGTGCAATGCTTCTTGTGCTGTAGCCCAATAATTTGTTTCAAGGCAGTGATTTCTGCATTCTTCGAGATTTGATCCGCAGAGGCATCACGCACATTCAACAACTTACCACGGAGCGGAAAGCAGCCATAGTAGTCTCGCCCAACAACAGAAAACCCAGCGACCGCAAGTGACTTGGCAGAGTCACCCTCAGTGAGGAGAAGGGTACAATGTGGCCTTCCTTTGTACCCGTTTTATTGGCATCTACCAATTTCACTTGGCCCTTGATTCTCGTCTTCCTTCTTCCGTCGTCCTTCAGCATAGCCTTGTTCTCGTTGGCATTAACAATACTCCTGAAGGTATCGATGATGAAACGTTGGAAAGGGTGGTTTGAGCCCCGAATATTTCGCCCTCGACAACAACCGCTATGGGCACATTATACAGAAAGTAAGATATCCTGTTACATAGAAGTTGCTCTCAGGCGAGCGGAAGTGCTGAGCAAAGTTGACTTCAATGTGGAAGACCTGTATGAGCTTTGCCAAGAGTACCTCTGGTTGCCCTTGAAAGCCTCAGCATATCTGTTCGCGCTCTGATATGCCTTCGACCGTGTTCCTTCTACTTTCGGATGAAGCATCAGCTGATCTAGATTTGTGGGACAGTTTCGAATCCGTGCAGGATTAAGAAGATAAAAAACTCCATTAATAGGGTGCACAAAGGGTAGGTTTTGCGATGCATGAGGTTGCAAGTCTCGGCATGGTCCAACGCATAGTTTTTGTCGGGTTGAATGTTAGCTGGAATTACTCATTATTGGCTTTGCAGGCTTCGTGGTTCTACACCTTCGATAGTTCGTCAATCCGATTGATCATTGAAAAGCCACGGCAACCCACAGCGTTCTAGGAATTGTCGCTGTGAGGTATTTCTATTCCCTTTTCGACGTTCGATACGGAACAGCTCGAAATGAGAGCTTTATTACCCACTTCGTGTCCAGGCACCCAGGACCCAGGACCCAGGCACCCAGGCGGGGAAGCACTCACCACGGTCTTCAACACGTCACGTGGTCGCTTCTAGTCTTCCAAGTCCCCTTCTCTACTCCGCTCACTCAAGTTCCCGCAAATCATACAAACCTTCTTCAAAATTAGAAGTCAGTCAAATGTGGGGATTCGCCTTGAGTGTAACATCACCATACAACAGAATCACATATATAAGACACTGGATTCCGACAAAGGGACTTACATTCCACTCCATATTCTCCCCATTCCTCAAAATGTTGTTTACTCAAGTTCTCTCTGCTCTCTCTCTCGTGGCCATGGCACTAGGCGAGGATGCCCCCGTGTCACGAGACTCACCTCTTTTGGGCGTCTTCCTGGCTTCTCTTGGCTCAGGGGATGTGCAAGGATCCGTGACGTTTGGCTCGCTCGCGGGATTTGTGGTTGGATTCGTTCGCATTACGGAGATGCCTTTTGAAAAGGGTCCTTATGAGTACCTGGTAGGTGCGAGCAAGATTCCAGAAGGAGGGACGTGTGACAGTAAAATTGGTATATTCGATCCTTATCATGGAAAGCCAAATGCTCCAAAATGGGCAGCAGATATGGTTGGAGACCTTTCGGGAAAGCATGGTCGCATGAAGGGCCTGTCGTATACCACTGTGTTCATCGACCCCTACATGTCTCTCAATAAGAGAAACAAGGCGTTTGTGGGAGACTTGTCGATTGCGATTACGGCTAAAGATGGTACCGTGCAATGTGCAAACCTCGAGAGTCTTTGGGGCCCATCTCCAATTCCCCAGGAGGCGATGGATGAGGCACAGAAACTCATTGACGAGTGGATCAAGCAGAACCCTAACTAGGTTAGGTCCGTAGCAAATGTTTGTGTTTGAGATTAAGTAACGAATAAAAGAAAAGTGAGAGTAGAAGAATTGAGAGGGGAAGTTGCACGCAGCGAGTTTGAAGAGTGTAGGGCCACTGAGGCTTGAGTCTTACCGTCAGATTCCACAGCAATAGATCCCTTAGCTGGTCAAATTCTCGCATATTTAATGCAATATCAGAGCATAACTCTGGCAACTTTGTCCCATCTTTTGACAGCATCGGACTGTGTTAGCGGCATTGTTGATAAGACGTTGCAGAAACAGAGGCAAATGCCACCCTTGATGTGATTACATAATGATGATGTGAAGCTATATCCTGCTCTTTTTCTGTTTGATCACATTGAATTTTCATTTTTTCTGTTTAATCCCTCACATTTACCTACTCGAGTGATTCTGACAAAAGCAAGTCCTGGAGAGATGTTTTTCAAAGACCTAAGACTTTAACAGTGTCTTTCCTATTCAACGGAAATTTAATGGCGGTCCGTGGAGCACAAGCTTCATTTGCGCAAAATTGTAGTGCTGCGGGATTTAATTGCAGGATTAATTGCAGGATTAATTGCAGAATTAACTGCAGGATAAAGGTCGCAGCCTCATTACTCCTGCATCCACAAGAATATACGACATTGGCAACGCCTATTCCTGCGCTGTTCCGTGAACAAGGGCTTTCCAGAAAATGCCGCAATCTCAAAAACTGCTTCAATTGTTCCAGCAAAGTGGGGAAAATGAATCCCGCTCTCTTCCAGCAAGACGCAACTGGCGACAAATATCACTTAAATAGGGCACATTATCCCCAAGAAACAATATTCCCCCATCTTTTTTGACAACCACTTTACCATCATGTTGTTGACCCCTCTCATTTCTGCGCTTTGCCTTGCCGCCTCTGTGATTGCTGACCCTGCGCCTGAGACACACGACTCACCTACTGGGGTAATTTACAAAGCCTCGCTCAACGGGGCGGGCATTGACGGCACGATTGCGTTTACGGCTCTCGCCGGGCTCGTGATTGGATACACGCGCATTAACGGGTTGCCAGCCACCGGAAGCCCCTTCAACTATGCAGTCCACCAAAGACCGGTGCCCCGCGGTGCGTCGTGCAGGGCGTCGTTGGGTATCTTGGACCCTTACGACGGCGAGGTCAATGCACCTACCGAGGCCGAGTACAGGGTTGGAGACCTTTCGGGCAAACACGGGGCGATCCGTGGCCGTAATACGCTTGATGTATACGTGGACCCATATTTGTCACTCAACCCGCAGAACCCTGCGTTTGTCGGTGGCTTGTCTGCAGCAGTGCGCGACAGCCGCGGGCGCAGGCTTGTGTGCCTGAACATCCAGAGAGCAAACGCCGACGAGAAGGTGCCCCAAGAAGTGATGGACCAGGTGCAGAAGTTGGTGGCAGAGTACCAGCACACCCATGGTGGTGCAGCGGCAGAGTACCAGCACACCAACGGTACTGCAGCGGGAAATTGATTCCTGTGTGAAGGGTGATTATTCTGGAAATAACTCTCAAATATGCTTGCTTTTCTCTATACGATGTAGCGTAATTCATAGCTTTCGCGCCAGACGTACTAGGTCATCAACATCGAAACAGGAGTCCAGAATTCCCAAGCTTCGAGATGGCCAAGCAACATGATGAACTCTGCCTCTGTGAAGATATCTCTCTGTTCTGAGGTAAGCTAATCTGTTCTGAGATAAGCTTCTCGGTTGTGAGAAGAAAAACAAGGATCGCACTGAGTTGAGGAGGTGGACTCCGAGTGTGAAGATTAAGCCACCGATGAGCTGATCGGCGAGTCAAGTGAGAGGTGGAGCGAGGTCACCGAAAACTCCACCAAGGACATGAGCAAGTTCGACGATATCAGTGATTTGTAGAAGGAATTTCTGAGGGCTTAAACCAACACCTGGACCAGGAGATTCATGTAGACGATTCACGATCACACGAGTGATGAAGATCCCGCATCAGCGGTCAACGCTGTCAAAAATATATGGTGGGAAGCCTGGTAGCAGTGTTGAGAATAATAATAGTAATTACTACTTTGTGTAGTAGTTGTAGGTATAATTATACGTTTCGTGATATAATAAGTAAGTAGTAATTAGTAATTAAGAATAACTTTATATAATTATACCTAGTTAATACTATGTTTATAGGCATCACTTTGAGCGTCTAAAACCGACAGTAAGTACTTCTAATAAAGCAGATATCTGAATATGTATATACTTCAGTAAGGTCACCATCCATTCCATGTTCCTCATTGTCCAGGGGATATATATTGGCGCTTCACATCTGTCTACTTCATGTGGTGTTTCATCAATGATAAATCACTCTCCTCGTCAAATAATGCTGCCGCCTCGTCGGAAATAAGGCCTCGATGTCTCAGCACAAAATTTTAATTGTGATCGGGAGTAGACGATTGCGTTTCTTCGTTATCGTGTCACCGACCCAAAAGGGCAGACATGGCCGAGTCGCCAAGAAGTCCCTCGCCATGAGACTGATTACTGGAGACCTGGTTTTCCAAGGATTGTAAAAATCCTCGATCGAATCCGTGTCATTCAATATATCTTCAGTAAGATAAATTAAAAGGTCGCCCCAATAAGTGAGCTCGCACCTCCGACGCATAAATCGACCCCCACTCTTTGTGGGTTGTCTTGCATTTCCGGTATTCCCGTAAACTGTGACGCCGAATTTCAGCCATTATCGATCTAAGACGCCCCGACCGGTCCTCTTTAGGGAAGAGATAGTCGTATTCGAAGGCCCTTTTCTTCGAACAATTTGAGCTTTACTCGGGGTCAAGAACGGAGACGAGACACAAATTCTTGATCGGGTCAGTATCTTCAGGAATACCATCGTCCATATCGCCTATAGAATAGTACTGGAGTAATTTGAGCCAGACTTGTCTTAAATATCTAGCGATCAAAGCATTATTGAGCGATGTGTCTCTGCGTTCCCAGGACCTGAGTTCAGTAAAAGATGAAAGTCATAAGGAACAGTAAAGCTTATAGTCATCTCTTTATACCATTGAAGCATAATAGTGATGAAAGACATAAGGAACAGTAAAGCTTATAGTCATCTCTTTATACCATTGAAGCATAATAGTGGGTTCTTTGAAGCTTTCGAAAACCTTGCAAAGAAGTCAAGTATTCCCAGTCCTCTTCGGTAAACGAGGTGTTTTTCACCTTGTAGTGCTCCCGGTTTGCCTTCGGCAAAAAGTCAACTTTACCAAGTGACTCAGTCTCCTCCTTTCGCAATTGTAAAGATCGATGAAGCATTTTGTAGGTGGAAAGCCACCTGGTTGTTCTTTAATAGGCCTTCGGCGCCCCATTCACACCATAGGCGTTCTTGTGCGCGGCAACAATAGACGCAAAAGTGTTTTTCAAATATGTGTGAAAATTGACTCCGTGAGCCAGAATTTAAACAGCCAAAGCCAAACCTTTCATTTTATCTTGGTCTGAAGTTTCTCTTCGTACATTGTTAATTTCGTCACACGCTGCCCAGACTTCGTTGGTCTGAAGAAAATTCAATTCAAAAAGCGAAGGTGGCTAAGTTGAAATTATGTCAAGCACAACGCACATTTGCAACTGCCTCGAGCCTTTTTGACAAACATTCTCTCCCAAATTCATCGACCAAAACATTGATGGGCCCGGCATTGTCTCTGGTTATAGACACGATACAGTCTTCAAGTTGATACTCCTTAAGAACATTTTTTGGCACATCGCCCGTATGTGAAGTGGATGTCATACTCTCAAAACTAATAATACCTGTTTGAAGCGTGAATCTCCCGTCATAATAGTGAACTGTAACAGCGAAAAACTCTTAGTTGTCACTGGCTCTCCACTCGTCGATAGTAAGAGCAAATCGACTTTTGTTCTTTGCGAGAACATTTTCGAAGGATTTACACAACTCGATGTAGTAATTAAGAAGCCGATCTCAACGTTATTCGAGATGCCGAGGGTACGTCAATTTTGAGGTACACGCGAAGCCTTCTCACAGCAGGAACGTCAACAAAAGAGGAGTAAATTAGCGGATACCACAACATTCAACAACAACTTATCTTAATGATTGGCATCGAACCTGGCAATCATCATCCGTTTGTTAGTAAGCAGTGGGCTTTCGAAACACAGTGGTATGAGACTTCAGGCAGAATTGTTTTACTTCTGCCGGGAACGCAAGGATGCGCCAAAGTTAGACTCCGATATAGGATCCTGGCAAACTTCAAGGGCCGCAAGAACTCCAGGATTCATTACTGACAACGCACGAGAATGTTGTGTCTTGAAGTCTTTGAAAACGATTGTCGTATTGATTGGCCAGATCGATACGTGGGTGTAGCTCTAAAAGCTGAAACGTGAAGTCGGATTGTTCTATACTGGACTTCACACAAGGATGCCGCTTCCAAGTAAATAAAGCATAGTTCAATATGGAAGCTCCCTTCGTCACGACCACTTCGTTTTCAAGAAGCGCTCACCCGCAAACCGCGAAAATTTTGTGTAAAAACTTGCTCTTTGAGATAAAAAGAACCCGATTCACCAGTCAAGATAGGTAAAGTACATTTTGCCGTTATGGGCCCCACCGTTTAGTGCATTCTGCAAATAGCGGGTTGAAACCAGTATAATTATACTTAATCACTAGTATAATTATCCTAATTCAACTGGTCGTGATAGAATTAGTACAGTATAACACCCCCAAGTCGCGCTACCCCCAGGTCGCGCCACCCCCAAGTCGCTCGCCGCAGGTGTGTCGGGTGGAGCACTCACTGTGATACCATTTAGTTTCTCGACCACAAGTTGGAAGAACAATAGTTGACAGTATTCAAGAACGGGCGCTGCAGCATTACCAATCTTGCAAAGTGCTGGTATTGGTGATGTGGCATCAATCACAAACAGGGGTCAATTTGCTTGTATGATACGGCTTGGCCACAAGTTACGCATATTCAAGGTGATGGTTGTATCACGATTGGCACTGACTCCTCGCTCAGCTTACAGGTCTCACTAGGCGAACTTGCCTACTCCGTTGATGAGAGACAAATAATAAACCTTGCTGCGCCAAATTCTGTGCTCTCTGTTGCTGGATTGCCTGCCAGTTTAACCGCCAGCTATCCAACAAGTTTCTGGATTTGGAAATGGGAACACCATCAATCTTTTCTTCACAGGTCATAGTTATGATTCCTCAACTGGAATATTGAGACTCAACCTTCTACTCCTTCTTGGAGTCAACTTCGATATAGGACAGGGCTGTTCATCTCACTCGCTCCCTGATTTCCTACTCTGAGTTTGTGTAATCACAAACGATCACGTGTGGTAGATATCTTTCAACGTTAGTCTACCCCCAACATCATCTCCACCCATAATACTACTCATCTCGTGGAGCTACACGCTCAAACATCTGAAACAATGAATCGCGGTCCACCGTCATGAGCATAAACAATACCGACTTCTAAGTAAAGTGTAAGAGCGAACTGGCTATAATTGTAAAGAGCCCCTTTCTCAAGGCTTCCACATTTGTATAGTACATTTACTCAAGCGTCTTTGTGAGCAGCGAACACCATATAACCATACGCAATCCATTCTTGAGTATTTCAGAATTTAGTGACACGATTACCAGTCAATCAGACATTGTAAAGGATCTGGCAAATCGACGCGGTTTTATCAACACTTAGGCTCAACAGAGGCGCTGAGATTTGCAACCGGTTGCAGCCATCGAGCTTATCGGAGAGTGCAGGCCCGTACACCAGCGAAGGTGGGCAGTTTGGACCCCGGCGAATTTCATCAATTTTTTGACTTTTTTGCTATTTTTTCAATTTCGAAGTGATTCTGGGGAGAATTTAAGAAGGATGCCTTGATTAGTCTCTGATTATCGGGAGTTTATGGCATCCTGATCTGGCTTAATTTTGGCACCAGCTTGGAGGATACATAGGCATGGCGCGATATGCGGAGCGCATTTTTCACAACCGAAAAGGAAATTTCGATGTCGACTAAAATATCCTTGACTCGTGTGGTGCAGCGGTCAAGGTGTAACCCTATTGCGCCTAAGACCCCTGTTCGAAACCCGGGCGACACTAAAAAACTGGATGTGCGGTACACATCTGGAAAATCAAGTGTGTTAAGGTTTTCTATAGAATATATAGTTTTCGCCCACGGCTAAGGTAAGCGGCATCCTTCAATACATATCTGTTTCTTTAAAAAAAAAAAAAAATTTCTCAAGATCGTTGTAGACTTTCTCAGAATCGATGCTCAGAATGATTCCACGCAGGCTGTCGTGCTTGAAAAGCTTAAGATCTGTCTTGGGCACATAACAAGCGGGAAAATTGGCCAAGAGTGCGCAAAATGACCCTGGAGCTGACACAAAAAAAGTTGCAACACGAGGTTGAAAATGATTGGGAATAGTGGGCAGTGTTGAGTCGCATCGTAGATTCATCGTAAGTTTCGTCAAAGTTTACGATTTTTCGTAGTCGTAGCTACGATAACGACATACCCTTCGTTAGTAATAAAATCGTAAAATTTTACGATACACTTACGATTTTCCGGCAGATTACACGGTGTGCAGACTGGCTCTGATTGGGTGGTTCCATAGAGAGCAAAGGAACTAAGAACATGGACTTTTGCAAAAATCAAGTCACAATAATCAAGTGCCAACAAAAGCGTCCAACACTTGCGCTGTGTTTTTCCAAGCAATTCGCTCTCGACCGTCTTGTCTATTTTCATCTGCATTTTTGAAATACTCTATGAGAAACCCCTAAAGTCTGGGACTAGTGCGCCTACTGATTCCATACCCTCTCCCCACCCTTCCACTTATGCATCAGCCCGACTAAATTTGGTTACCCCATAGTAGAATCAACATGTATAAATCATAAAGGTGATAGTCTGTAAACTCGAAATGATCAAAGCGCACAGTGTTTTACACGAATTCCAGATATGTAAACGCTTCCACTTCAGCACATCATTTCCGAACTAAGCAAAATGTACGCTGAATTCCCAGAGTGGGCAAGCTCATGAAGACATTAAGGATGACACATTGAATTACAATGATTCCATTCTTGCTACTAACCCTGTTGATGGACTTAAACTTTTGGGCCAACATATATCCGACTTTTACCCCATGGAGGACAATATGCTGTCAAAATTTCCAGGAGAGATCAAGTGAAGAGAGAAAAAGCCGATGATCTACAAATTTTGCAAGCCAAACTTATAAAGTAATTCACCCCCCTTCGCACCAAACCCTCACTTGGTTCAGCAACAACCGACGCGTCTGAAAAAAAACTTTCTTTTTTTCGAACACCTCCAATGCCACCAAATTTGGTCGATTCAACTCCAGTTTTCTGGGATGATGAAACTAGGATCTCATTTGCCCTAGAACATTTAGAAGAGGGTAATATCAAGTCAGTTCGGGAAGCAGCACGCATTTTCAATGTGTCCCACAGCACTCTTCATCGGAGGAGGAAAGGCTTAAGAAATCGCATCGAAGCAGCCGAAGACCAAAAAAATTAACAAAGACTGAAGAGAAAAGTTTAGTCAATTGGATCAACCCAAAGACTTTCGCGGTCTCGCCCCGGAAGTCAATGCTGTTCGCAGAATGGCAGATTATTTGCTCGCGTCGCGTGGAACAAAAGAAAGTTTGAAAGTCGGTACAAATTGAGTTCACAAATTTGTGAAAAGACATCCAAATCTCGGCACAAAGTTCTCGAGGCCTTTGGATTATCAACGGGCAAAGTGCCAAGACCCAAAGGTACTAGAAGTTTGGTTTGATCTTGTGCATAACACGATGCTTACTTATGGGATCGAGTCAAGCGATGTGTACAATGTGGACGAGACAGGCTATTCGATGGATTAAAATGCGGCTAGGAAAATTGTCTTGGGGTCTGATATATGGGGAAAAAGACAATCAATTCAGAACGGTAATCGAGAGTGGGTGACAGCAATTGAGTGTATCAATGCCACGGGTCTGTTTTTGCACCCATTTATCATCTTTAAAGGTAAGCAAATTTGCGAGTGTTGGTTTGCTCAGCTTGACGAAAACTGGCGCTTGGGAGTTAGTGAAAATGGTTGGACATCCAATGATATTGGAATCCGGTGGCTCGAACACGATTTTATCCCTCAGACAGAGTCTATAACGAAAGGCACTCATCGACTTTTGATACTTGACGGACATGGTAGTCATTTGACACCAGAGTTTGACAAAATCTGCAATGAAAATGAAATCGCTCTATACATGCCGCCTCACACATCTTATTTGTTGAAACCTCTTGATCTTTGCTGTTTTGGACCGTTAAAGACAAAATTTTACCAGTTGGCCGGAGAAAGAACTGGGTTTGATGTGCTCGGGTGGCAGTGTGCGCATTAATAAAGATGACTTCAATGCACTTACAATCATGCTCGGGTCGATGGTTTCACTGCTCGAAATTAGAAGCGGCTTCGAAACTGCCGATTTAATACCATTAAATCCTCTGCGGGTGTTATCGATGATCAGAATCGAGGTGTCTCCAGAACGTCGTCTGACGCCACGTAGATCTTCTAGTTTTGCTGATGATTCGAGTACGCCTTCAAAACACAGCTATTTAATAAATCATGCTTCCTCACATTATGAGAAATTTGTCCTGGGGATGTGGCCAGTCCGTTGAAAGCCTCTTTTGACAAACCTTTAACTACGCGCTTTCGCAGGGTCATTCATATGCGATAATGGCCAAACAATTCGGCGATGTTCTCGTCACTCATGCCAGGCAGAACAAAACACGCAGTAGATCCAAAAAGCGTATAACCGACGCTAGTCACTTGTCTAATGAGGAATTCAACGAACGCAATTCCAGCTTTCTGGGGAATGTTAATCCCTTTTTGGAAAATTCCGTGGACTCAGAAGATAAAATTTCACAGCCACATAAAAAACGCAAATCCACTTGTGGAATTTGTGGAACAATAGGGCATCGTAGAAAGACATGTCAAAATAAAGCTCAATAATTTTTTTTATGTTTTAGCGTATGTTTAGCGTTTATATTCGAAGTCAAAGATACTATATTTTTACAAAATGCAGGCGGTGACCCAAGTGAGGGTTTGGTGCGAAGGGGGGTGATTTACGTTAGTTACTAATTATGAATTCCTCTCAGCACTGGGATAGTAGCCATCGTGTATCGCAGAAGATCAAACCAACCTTTATGTACCTTTGGGTCTTGGCACTTTTCCCGTCGATAATCAAAACGTCTCGAGTACTTTGTGTAGCAATTTGGGTGTCTTTTCACAAATCCGGATACCTAATTGGTACCGACTCTCACAATTTCTTTTGTTCCACGCAACGCGAGCAAATATTCTGCCGTTTGGCGAACAGCATTGACTCGAGGCGAGACTGCGAAAGTCTTTGGGTTGATCCATTTGACTAAACTTTCCCCTTCAGTCTTTGTGAATTTTGTTGGTCTTCGGCTGCTTCGACGTGACTTCTTGAACCTTTCACCCTCCGTTGAAGAGTGCTGCCGGACACATTGGAAATGCGTGCTGCTTCCGAACTGACTTGCTATTACCCTCTGTAAACTCTTTAAGATCCTAGTTTCAATATTGCCCAAACCTTGAACTCATTCGACCAGTTGTGGTGGCATTGAAGGTGTTCGAAAAGAAAGAGAGTGTTTTTCTAGACGCTTCTGTTGTTGCTGACCCAAGTGCCAGTTCGGTGCGAAAGCTAGTGAAGTACGTTAAAAGGCTGGCTGATTGTTGATCCAACGCAGAAGCAGGGCGTATGTGTGGTTGTAGTTCCCGTTATTGGTTGCATTATTGCAACTTGACTATGCATAATTCTCGCGCTGATGTCGTTAATGCTGAGAACTGTAAAGCATGGAGAAATTCTTCTGAGTTAAAAGGCCAGTCTTGCATGCATATGCGCTTGGGAATGTGTCGTACCCCTCGCTTGATCCATGAAGAGTGCGCTCGAACCTTGTTGCATATGGATCGATGATTTGTCAGAACCTTGGGTCCTGAAGTATGTATCATTTTTAGTTCTGTGATACTCTAAGACTTTTAGTGCTGATCGAAAATGACTGAATCAGGAACTGTCACGGAGTTGCATTGGAGCTGATCAACGTCCTGATGAATCCATTCACCATTGTCTGCACCTGCTTTACAAGCCTATCCTCAAACCCCTCTTTTAGCCTCGGTCTCGGAAAAATGATCCAATTCGCAATCCAGTCCTTTCATCGACACGACTCTGGCTCTACATCAATTGCAAAGAACCATGTTTCATTTCCAAAGCAAAATAGATTCATTCGCTAAAAAAATAGGTTCATTCGCAAAAAGAAACAGACTCACACCAAGAAGGAATAGGTTCTCTCACCACTACACACTTATCCGTGTGCACTCGAGGGGCTAAAACACCCCTTTCAATAAGCCCCCTCAGCACAAATAAATACATATAAGAAGCGATGTGTTCAGACCTCATCTATGAAAAGTACCCGCAACTGTTCAAATGATGTTGTACTATCATCTTCTCTCCGTGATTTGCTTTATTGCCTCGGTGATCGCTGACGCTGCACCCGTCTCGCGTGACTCCCCCGAAGGTGTCGTATTTCTGGCTCTCTTCATCAGGGGCGATATCAAAGGAACTGTGGGATTCGGAGTGATTTCAGGATTTGTGTTTGGCTACACACGGCTCACTGGCTTCCCTGACCAGCAAGGTCCATTTGATTACGGGATTCATCAGAGACGCGTGTTCCGCCAGAACCTCTGCAGAGGAACCTTGGGAATTTTTGACCCCTATGACGGCGAGCCGGATGCACCCACTGAAGCTGAATTTATGGTTGGAGATCTTTCCGGAAAGCATGGAAAGATTGAGGGAAGATCGTCATACCAAGTCTTCTTTGACCCCTACTTGTCGCTCAACTCAGACAATGCTGCGTACTTCGGAGACTTGTCCATGGTGATCCTGGACAGTGAAACCGGCGCCAGGCTCACATGCGTCAACATGCGCCAAGAGCCCACCGGCACGCAGGTGCCAAAGGATGTGCAGGAACAAGCCCAGAAACTTCTTGATGACTATCAGAAGAAGAACGGTCAGCACTAGACCGGGCGATAGCCGAAGAAGCAAGCTTTTATGTTGATCGATTAAATAAAAAGAAATTTATGCCTGTTTTATGCATGCAAATGTAACAGCGTCGGTATGTCTCTTGAAATAGTGAGTATCGGAGCACCCGCTTGAGGCATGACGATGCGAGGCGGAATTCGCAGCCACGGCTGGACAAGACGCGCACACGCATGCATGCACCGTGTATGCAGTACACACACGCACCATAAGCGGGAATCCCCACTCAATAGAGTTAATCCGGGGTAATGCAATGAGATGCCAAAGACATTCTCCGCAGATGAACTTGACTTACTCTGGTTTCCGCTCCAGACTCTTTATTGTAGCATTGTCAGTCACTTTAGTCCGAGAGCAGAAACAATTGTACGACTGAGAGTCGAACGAAAACGTAAAATAAAGACTCAACGCCTGAAGTCTAAAACCCTAAAGAGTCACCACTTTTGAAATGCTCCTTTTCAACATTGTAAGTTTGATCTTTTGTGGTGTCTTTGCTAGTGCCGATCCAGCACCAGTATGTCGAGACTCTCCGGACGGCGCCAAGTTTATTGCCCAATTCGGAACAGGCACGATTACGGGATTCGTTGCCTACGCTAGCGTCCAAGGTTATGTACTTGCTTTTGGGCAAGTAAACGGCTTGCCAAACCGCGCACCACCCTTTGCTTATGCCATACATCAGAGAGCCGTGCCGAGGAGTGAGTATTGCAGTGAGGCATACGGGATTTTGGACCCATACGACGGGGTCTCGAATGCTCCTACCGAGGCCGAATTCAGAGTAGGTGACCTATCGGGAAAGCATGGCATGGTTGCTAATGACCACTTCGAACCACTCTTTTTGGACCCCTACATCTCGCTTAATTCTGGAAATTTGGCATATATCGGAAACAAGGCCATGGTGATACGTAACAGTATGAACGAGAGGGTCGCCTGTGTAAACCTCGAGCCCGTCAAGGGGGATCTTAACATGTCCCAAGATTTCGAAGCAAAAGCAAAGAAGCTAATTGAGGAAATGGAACGGCAGATGTAAGGCATGTTGATGGAATGGTGGTGTATGTATCTTCTTCTTGCTAAAACGAGAACTCTTCTTTTGTCTTTAGGAACTTGTAGATTCTTACTAGGAGAAGACCTACGAATGCGGAATTGACCGTGCCATAGGCAAGTTCAGTGTTGTTGAAGATAGAGTGTTGTAATAAAACAATATTACAATATTACAAATTTTTACAAATAATTATAGATACAGGAAGTTCCTGCATCGTTAAGTACGACTATGCCTGTTTTTCGCCCCAAAACACCTATTCAGCTCTACTCACGCAATTGTCGATCATAGACCAGTCTCAATATTAGTTTAAGTTCAATTATATGCTTTTCAAAACTTACCTTCGGTAGATCTCAATCTCCCTTGAATCGGAGAAGCTTCCCAGATCGTTATCTAATTATGGAACTTTCTTGAGCCTGACACTAGCTCGCTTCAAGCAGTATATTTGTTGAGTTTTGAGTCTCTGCATCGCTGTAATCGGAATTGCCAAAACCTGGTAATTGCGTGTAGTATCCAAAGACTCTGCTTCGCTCGTGTCTCCTAAGTTCTGCGTACGACTGGTACCAGATCTTCCACCGCACTCGATCCTATTGAAATCTGCAAATCACCGTTCTGAGCACACGTCGTCTCGCTCGTTGTCATTGGCCATTACTCGTTTTGCCTCTCAGGGCGGGGTCCATTTCTCTCATCATCCAGGTCTGGTATGTTGATGATATCAGCGGACTTCGCTTCGCCCACACAACACGTAGGTTGCTCAGCGGGGGAGTTCAGAGGCTCTAAATGATCCTGATCCAGATTAGCAGCAGCTCCGACTGTGGTAGAGAGTCAAAGTAGACACTTGCCTCGACTGTAATAATGCTTCTTGCCTTCATAATAGCCACCATCTTGGTTGTCTGCGGTTGACGTCTGTTTCGCTTGTCCGTAACTATGCTCTTCCCTTGGGGAAAAGCGATTCAGAGGTAGAGGACATCGCCATCATGGACAAATAATCTCGGGCCATTCAGAAGACAGTAGAATACGAGCCCTCGTCGCGTTTGTGGTTCTGCCGAATCTGGTCCTTGACTTCGGCATTCTCTTGCTGCAATTGCCTCCGAAGTTTTCTCTCGCCGTCATGGTCAAAGCTACGGCCCCAGGGCCAGATGGACTTCAATTCTCAGTACTGTCAAGATACTGGGAACAGCTCGGGCCCATTCTAGCCAGATCAGCTAACGAAATTTTGCGGACAGGGAAGCTTCCATGCTGTTTCAGACGGGTTCTTATTACTTTGCTACCAAAAGATTCTCACAAAGACTCCGAAGACATAAAAGACCAGCGCCCAATGCTGTTGACCAACACATCATTGAAAGTCATTTCAAGGGCAGTCTGCACTCGCCTCCAAAAGTTGATGAATACACTTATTGGACCTCATCAACGGGGTTTATAAAGCACAGGTGTATCAATCAAAACACTATGGAGCTCTTTACCATAATAGAGCTCATTACCGATTACCGAGGGAAGCATGGGGGCTCGGACTTTCAGGCAATCCTTATGGCGGACTTTACAAAGGCCTTTGATCGCATATCTCACCAATATATGGCAGCAGTTTTACGGAAGATGGGCATTGGGCCGGCAATGACGCGTTTTTTAAAGCTGATATTGACGGACCAAGAGGCTCAATTCATCATGAACAATTTTCATGGTGTTCCCTTTCCTTTCAAATGTGGAACCCGGCAAGGAAATCCTTTAAGCCCACTTCAATTTAACCTAGCGTTGGAGCCATTTCTTGTCCACCTAGATAAACTCCAAGGAATACCAGTGGTATACGAAAACGCGCTACTCCAAACCAGGCTTGTAGTAGGTATTTTTCGCGAAATTTATGTTTTTTAATCTTAAATATATTTCTTCTAGTAGCATAAAAAAACATGTTTCCCCCCTCCTGGCGAGACAAATGTCTCGGGCCTTGAGGCGGGTCACTCAGGCGGGTCGATGACACAGGGGTAGCCCCCTGTAGTAAACAAGTTATGGGCGAGAATTTCCCATGAGGAAATTCTACTCAAAACTCTTGACTCCATCGGAGGTTTTTTCAAAAGAATATATAGTTTTGCTGAGATGATTCGGTAATGCGATGACGAGTTTGATGATGCTGATCATGGAGGATCAGGAAGCTCGGATTTTCATTAATGACTGCCCAGGCATAAAGTTTCCGATGAATTGCGGTACTCGTCAACGGAACCCATTATCCCCGATCATTTTCAACCTCGCGTTGGAACCCTTTTTGGGTCAGCTTAACCAGCTCCAGGGTATCTCGATCAGATACGAGGGGATTACCCTAGAGCGAATGAAATACCATGCTTTTGCTGATGACGTCAGCATATATTTGAACACTATTGAAGATTATACCAAAGCAGCCTCCATTTTTGGGCAATATGAGCGATGCAGCAATAGTAAGTTGAATCCCTCCAAATCACAACTTCTTGGATTCGATTGCGACTTTCAAGATAGCAAACAGAAGATACTTCCATTCGAACAGTCTTTCATTCGTAAGAAAGATTTGACTTACTTGGGGCTTCCTTTACAAGGTGTTGATTGGCACAAATGCTTAACTAACCTTCCTTTTATAACACACAAGAAGGGGTTCTGTCACCTAGACTTGGTCACGAGGGCGAAAGCGACAAACATGTTTGTCGCGTCCACAGTGGTCTACAAAGATCGCGTTCTGTGTATGTCGACTGCGATGTTGAAAAGAATGGATCTGGCTATCAAGAAAGTCTCTCAAAATGAAGACAAACTTTACGCCAGGCCAAACCAGGGCGGTTACGGAGTTATTGAGCTTCTGACCCAAATGCAAGGACATCGAGCAGCAATTTTGCTCAATACGTTAACAGAGCTAGAAGATTGGTACACAAACCGTTTGAGACTAAAACATATGACCCGAATCATTCTAGGAAAAAAGAAGGTCAATACAGAACACCTTGGGCAACTTTGCTGGACTGAGTTCCTCTTTGATTCGTCAGGTTTCTTCTTCGAGCACTTGCAGTGGACCTTTTCTTAGAATGAACAGTTTTACCTAGAAGCGTGGAGAAAACTAGTTCAGGGAGAAAGGGTCGCCGCCAAAGACATTAGAGTCAAAACAAGATCGCACAAGGAAGTGTTGCAACACAGTAATTCCAAGATTCATCTGGGTTTGCTACCGGCCACTTTCGTCATCACAGTAAGTGAATCCCGACTTATAGCAAACGCACCGTTCAAATCCAGCAGTAAGTATAAACAAAGTAAGCTCCCGGTGATTCAACCTATACGCTTTTTGGAAATCTGCCCAGAGGTGCGGGATCTCACTCGATGGAAAAAGTTCTGGACAGCTCTATACAAAGAAGAATGGATCAAGAGGAGTGATCTCACGGCTCTTCACCAATTCAACACAGGGATGCATGTCCCAGTGCATGACGCCAAGGAGCGAATGGATCAACAGTGTCTCCTCTGTGGACAAACGGTTAATCAACAAGTTATCCAAAGTCATTTATACAACTCTTGTGACATCTCAAAATCGTGGTGGAACCAAATCGGCATGACCACAAAGATGCACTTGAGTGAGATGCTTGCTCCAACAAATACCACATTCACCAACCTACGCAACCTCAATTGGTTCGTGAAGGTTGTGCGAAAAGTTTACCTACGTAGGGTTCGGGAGCACCAAGGCAGTGTCCACTTTTACCCCCTCCTGGCGAGACAAGTGTCTCGAGCCTTGACGCGGGTCACTCAGGCGGGTCGATGACACAGGGTAATAAACAAGTTTTGGGCGAAAATTCCCCATGAGGAAGTCCTTCTCAAAACACCAGACTCCATCGGAGGTTTTTTTTAAAAGAATATATAGTTTGCGTGCACTTAAACTCCGTCATTATTTCCTATTTTGAATATCAAAAAAGGGAGCAATTCTCCGGCGGCGGGGGTTCGTGCTGTTCGAAGCCTGAGAGACCTTCTAACTGTTCTTGGGCTTGCGCCCTATTTACAATCCGAAGGCTCCATGGCAGTGACTATAAGACAGCTGGATTCACAATACCCTGTGTGGAACATATTTTAGATTTACTTGAGGGTTATAACGTGGGTACACCATTCCCGAGACGGTTTATAGGCGAGACAGTGCGCAAAAGTACATGAAAATCCCTCTAGGTGCACTCCAAGGCCGTCGCAATAGTGTTAAATCCAAAATTGTTGAAACGCAAGGAGATTACGTGGCATGATATTCGATTTTTAATAATTTAAGATTTGTTACATAAATTAAATGTAACTCTAATG
>JAKTWD010000048.1:0-32224 GCA_030581935.1 Metschnikowia corniflorae | reverse complement strand
TGACGGACCCAGAAGCATCTTTAATACTGTTTTCTCAAGTGGATCTAATGGAGACAGTCGATTGCTTTCACCTACTAGCTCACCTCGAGACGTGCAGTAGATGGAATCTGACTATTCAAACACTTCCAAATTAAATCGAGTTCAGATGTTCGTATCTTGTTCGTCCAACGTACAGCTGAGCTGAACTTCGTCTTCTGGAGAAGTATCATGAGCCCATGTTACGTGTATGCAACAAGGTTTTCTTTGCAGGGATTTAAAGTCTTAATGATAGAACACATTTCCTTATGGCACGAGCAAACTTGTCGATCTTGAAGTACAGGGTTTTTGTTTCTGAGACGACAGATTTATGCGCCTGATTCTCAAAGATTGATTATCTGATGATCAAGAGTGCTAAGCTTGTCTTTCAAAATGAATACACGAGGGTTTAATCGTTTTTGCGCCAAGATACAGGGCTTTTCGCTCGAGCATTCAAATTCAGCACAATTGGCCAAAATGAATAGCTCAATGTGCTTGTACAGTCTTCCATCGCATGTGTGCTCTGTGTGATGTTCTGGATTCTCAAGCGGAGGGCAATGATAAGGCAAACGCGCGTAATTGAATGCGGCCAGGCGCTGACAAGATGGATCATTTATGGAAAAATGGAACTGGAAAAGCAGGAGCAGGATATCCGTCATTTTGTCGACAGAACTAATTTCAGACAGTACCCTCGCTAAACCAAAATCAGATCCACTCCTAACACCAAAGTTACACACGGACATTCTTGTTTCAAGAGAAGCTCTTCGAAGGAAAGTCAAATTGATGACCTACAGCCAATTAGTGTTTCACCCCTTGGGCTCGGTGAACGATAACACACTCAGGTATATCCACTGATAAGCACCAATTTCGCAGCCGTAATGCCAATTGAAAATGTGCAAAAAAAAGCCTTCACCAGATTTATTGCAGAAAGAATCTGCCTAGCTCAGAATATGGATGGCCGGTCACGCTACTCTATCGCACTCAGGATATCTGCTCTGCCTAAATATGAACTTTGACGGGTCCGTGATTATTGCAACAAGCATCACGTGACCCACAACGTTGTCACAGCCACGCCTCCACAAGGTACATTATAAGCCTGGATATCTATATGCCGCCATCTGCTAGTTGAAATTGTTTTAGCTTTATATGAAAACTTCATCGGAAATCAGAAGTGGGAGTATTGTGGGCATGTTTTAGTGTCTGGCGCACTACTAATGGTGCAAGTGTCGAGAGTTTCAGGTTTGCTTCTTCACGGAGAAGCTATGAAATCTAAGACGATGGACTCCTTCGAGAAAGAGCAGTGTGACTATTTGAAAAGTATGGTTATAAAAGAACATTCTCACGAGCGACTGTCTACTCTTGCGAGTTTATGTGGGACCATCCCACAGAATTGAAAGTCTTTCAGGGAAAATACTATGCCTCACGTGACTTCAAATAGCTTCTAGCCTTGAGCCTTGAATGAATTTCTATAAGGTTAATCTCTTTGAATGAGAAGACGAGATTGTCATGGACGATATGCATGGGTGTAAGGTTCCGCAGACACCGACTTCTTATGATTCATAATCGATTTTCGGCCAAACTTTACAGTCAACATTAAGAAGACTGTTCCGCACATGCTCCAAACAGATCCAGTTTGTTTCATGAAATGGAAAGGAACAGGGCACAACTTGAAATCCAGCTGGTTCTGGGGCTATGTGCAGGTCGCTTGCCCCAGAGGCCTTAGCCCAGGCGTAATCTGTCATATTTTTGATAAAATCAGTTTGATACAAGGGAATAATATAATGTAACCCTTTTCAACGAACAATATTCCTTATCTGGCTCTTTCAAGGAAGATGGGTGACTGCAGGGATCTCTGTTTCTACGTGTTAGTAGCTTGGTGGGTGCAATATGGCTGCGAAATCACACTTTCGGTTGCAACGAAATAATCATACAACGGATTTTCTGAGGTCCCGAAAAAACATTCGAGTGAAAGTCCAGCCCGACCAAGACAGTATCGTTTTCACCCTATACCAAGTGGCACTGTTATTATCGGTGAACCGATAGCGAACTTTCAGCATTTCTAGGGCCCCCGCCCAAGAGTATTATAACGGGCTCGGTCCGAAAGACTGGTGTTGGAATAAAGAATGTCAAGAGCTTTTGTATGCCCACAATATTGTGAGGAGCTTCTTTTGCAAGACCAACCGGTATAAAATTTCCAGTAATCAGATACTACGGGTCTGACCTCGCACCCTTTTTGACATGAATAGCCAACGAGATCATGGCGACAGCAACTTTGCCAAATTGTTTGAAAAAAGTCTTGATAACAAAGAAGGAGGTTGTGAGAGACTACGGCCGGGCTATTACAACTTCTCCAACGCGCTGTTCCTCGACTTGCTGGAAAATTGATGGTTTATATCTACGTAGAAACTGCCGATCAAAAGCAGTGTGCTATAAGCGAAAACCCGCTAGATATCATATCCAGTCATGTCTTGAGCCGAGATAATCGCACGTTCTGGGTTCTCCCAAGATATCTTTCTTATCGAGGTCATAGTGGTAAATTGTCGCTCGGCTCAATCCTGGTGTGACATGTCCGTGAGGCAATGGGGGACTCATCTGATTCGGAAAACGCTTTTCAGTTCTACTTCATATTTTGAAGACATGGAAAAGATGGGTTCGTGTGTTCTGCTGGAATAATTTCCTAGAGGTTGGTGTTTTGTTTTTCCACTTCTGTGAAATCGAAAGCACCTGTCGCAGCCGTATTACGGGACAAGATAATCACATCTCTACAAACTCAAAACATGGAGGCAATAGATGAAGATGATTCATCGGTGTAAGTATTTTTAAGATGCAGAACACCCGACTTGAACCAAGATTTAGCTTTAACACAAATCAAAATACTCATCTTGACAACGGCCCGCTGCCTCAAGGAAACTTATAATGAGTACGACTAACGGGCGATGCTTGGGAATGTATCGATCAAATCAGTATCCTAACAATACAAAAAAGGTTTGTTTTAAACAAGACCTTTTCTCTTTTGCGTCTTTCAACATATAAACCGAAAGCGCTACGCCTCGTTGCTCAAGTGGCAAGAGACTACGATATCTTCTCGTGCAGGGTTCCCAACAAATAAGAACAACATAGAAGCACTAACGCACTATACAAAGATCTGGTCTTAGACTCAATTCCAGAATCTTTCAAGTCATGGAAGCACAAATGCTTGAATTCCTGCATGATCGTCAGAGATTTGCCACTGATATTAGAGTCAAGCTTCCTAGTGGAGAGTCTCCACTGGAGACCGACTTCTACCTTCCATCTGCCGTGATGATTCTTTCAAAAAAAAAGTAAAAACTGGTTAAGTGAGTCAAAACCGTACCATTCGTTCTGATAAATTATTTCATCAGCTTCTACGAAAGAATTTTATGTCTTTCCAATGAGACATTGTATTGGAATGTGGACTCCCCTATAGAGATTGCGATGCTGTGAAACCTACCAGTATAACGAAGAAATGATCCACACACTTTTCCAAAAAATAGTAATTCGCTCGGTGATTCAAAACCTATTCAGTGAATTTGAGAAAATTTCAATCTGACCTCAAAAAATGTCTATACAACTGTGAACCCGGTTTAACTGGCCTACCTAATCCTTGCGATTGCTCCACATAACATCAACATCTCACCATACATAGCGACCATCGCTAGCTCTACTCTCCACAACCACACACGTTTCATCAAACCACAAAAAAAACCTTCATTTTTGAATACTACAACAAATGCGATCGAAATTCCGCAAGTCTGCTGAGTACTTGCGCCCTACATCAGAAGCCGAAACAGAGGTGCTAGATGCTTACGCCGACGTTTTGGACACCACCGGAACACCAGACTTTCTACTCGAAAACGTCTCGAACTTGCTCAAAATTCTAAAAATACCCACATGCTTCACTATGGATATCATCAATTGTATCGACTGGTTCGACGCCACGCGCAAAATGAAGTTCACCAGAGAAAGCCACAACTGGCCTGTTGCGGAGCAGCTCTTACGACACCTCACCATCTCTGTTTTGGGTGGAAAAGAATATGATGTGTCTGATATTGTGGACATCGATAAACTCGTGAAGTTCTGTGTTCGTCTCTTGAAGTTTAGAGACAATTATCTGCACATCTCTCAGAACTGGGCCCTTTTCGTCGACGCCTCGAGAAAGACTGACGGAAATCAAGACAAAGCTGAAAAGAGTTATAATGAGCGCAGTCTCACGCTTCAGGACTTGGTGCGGGTGAAATCGGCGCTTCAACTCGACGATATCAGTGACAGTATTCTTATAGATATGCTTGGATGTGGCCGTAGCGATGTGGACGGCGAGTTGTTTAACTACAAGCTTTCGTCTGGATCATTGGAAGTGAATGTTAAAGATTTCGCCGAGGTCCTTGGCCTATTGGGTCATTTTGATTAGAACAGAGGGGAAGTATGTGGCATGGTGCATTATGGAAATACTGGATTCGAAGAGGAAAGGGTACCTGGTGACGCTTTTCGAGCTTCTAGGAAGACGTCTCTTTGAGGGTGTTATTCCAAGCCCGTGTAATCTGCAAATACAGTTCATGTTGTTTGAAAGAGTTTGGTCTTGGGAGTATAGAAGGTTTCAAGAAACTAGAGGGTATGGACTTGTCAGGGTATTCTAAATCTTCCTGCTAGAAGGTCTACTCTAAATTCGTGGGCTATACTGGGAAAGCTGACCACAGGAGCTAGTCTCAGCTGTTACAATGATACCACTACAAGGGGCTTCATTCTGACCGTGGATCCGATGTCAATCTTACAGATTGGATTTTCTGTTAATCTGCTCATGCCACGTTCGAGGTGGAACTCAAAGGGCTTTTGTGGATTTGCGATTTGAAAACTGACCAGTGTGAGAAACATCGGGAGTGCAAATGAACCAACGGACCTCTTTGAATGAGCTGAAAATTGCCTACGAAAAACTCAAGGTCTTTTCACTCAAATACTTTTTGTATCTGCGTGGAGATTTTACTTTCGCACATCTTTGCCCATGTTTCTGAAAGACGTAAAGAGATTCGTGCCGCGTATAGCATAATCATCTAAAAGCTTCGGGCACCTTCAGAAAGTGTTTTGAATGCACTCGAAAGAATCTCATTCTACACCTGCTTGAGAAGTTTGAAGTCGTCCCGATCGCCCTCGAGAGCAAACTTGGTTGGGCCAAATGTAAACTCCTTTGCGACGGTGTCGTCTATCGTTGAATTGTCAGCCGCATCCGAGTGTTGGGAATGAATATAGTTATTACTATTTCCAGTAGTATTTAACGGTGTAATTATACTTTTCGTGGTTTAATCAGTAAGTAGTAAGTGGTACCTATATATAATTATACCCAATTACTACTCACTTTAGTGTCATTGCTTAGACGCTTAAATATCACATAATTTATTTTCAACAAACCAGACTATGTATTTACTTCAGTAAGGTCATCTATCCTCCCATGTTCCTCCTTATTCAAGGGGATATATAGTCACACCTGTCTACCTCACGAGGTGTTGCGTCAATGACAAAATCGCTCTCCTCGTGTGGTAACGCTGCCGCCTCGTCGGAAGTAAGGTCCCGATGCCTGATAGTCCTTCAATTGGTATCGGGAGTAAACGTCATCGTGTCAGTTACTCTCGAGAATAACGACTCAGCAGGTGGAGACATGGCCGGAGTCTCTAAAAAGTTCCTCGCCATGAGACTGACTATTGAAGACCTACTTCTTCGAGGATGGTAAAACTCTTCGATCGAATCCATTTCAACAATGTATCTTCAGCAAGATGAATTGCTAACCCGTCAGCCCAATCGTCGAACTACCACCTCCGACGCATAAATCCACCCCTCACATTTCCAGATTTATTTGTCAAGAGTTGTCTTGTATTCTCGGTACCCGCGTCAACCGTGACGCCGAATTTCAGCACGTATCAATCGAAAACGCCCCAAGCGTGCCACTTTATGGTAGATATTGACGTATGAGAAAAGCCCATTCTTGTCAACAACTCGAGCGTTACTCGGGGGTCAAGAACGGAGGCTAGACACGAATTCTTGATCGGCTCAATAGCTCAAGGGATACCATCGTCCACATCGCTTAAAGAATAGTACTGGAGTGGTTTGAGCCTGGCTTGTTTCAGTTCTCTTGTGATCAAATCAGCCAGGTGTTCCCATCCTCTTTAGAGAACGAGATGTTTTTCACCTTACAATGCTCCCAGTATGCCTTCGGCAAATTGTCTATCTTACCAAGTAACTCAGTGGTCCTTTCCAAATCCTAGAGATCGATGAAGCATTATGGAGGTGGAAGGCCACCTGGTCCTGTCACTTACTAGAGGCGTTTGGGGCCCCCTTTCACACCAGAGGTTGTAAAAGGAGCGCCAACGATGGACGCAGATGTGTTTTTCGAAAAGGTATGAAAGTTGACTCCATGAGCAAAGTTTAAACAGCTAGCTCAAAACTTTCACTTATTCGAAAGGGCGTCCTGGTCAGGATTCTCTCTTCTTACTCTGGCAATTTCGTCAACAAACTGCGCAGATTTGGTTGGCCTGAAAAATATCCATTTCAAAAACTCCAATGTGGGTAAGTTGAATATATGCACAGCACGCACATCTGCAACTGCTTCGAGCTCTTTTGACAAACATTCTCTCCAAGATTTGCCGACCAAAACGCTGTTGGGGCCAGCATTGTCTCTGTTATTAGATACGATACGGCCTTCAATTTGATAGACTTCAAGAGCAGCCTTGAGAAGGTCAAAAACACTTCTGACGAATGTGAAGTGGTTGTCTATTCTCGAAGAGAATAGTTTCTGCTCGAAGCTTGAATCTCTCATCATGAAAGTCACTGTAACAGCGAAATACTCTAACGTCACCCGCTCTCCTTTCGTCAAGAGAAAGAGCGAATGGAAGTTTGTTCTTTGCGAGACATCTTTGAAGAATTCACGCTTTTTGGTGCAGAATTCAAGAGGAAGATCTCTCAACGTGAGACACCGAGGACATGTCACTGTTGAGGTACAAAATGCCCTCTCACATCAGGAACTTCGAGAAAAGAGAAGGGTGAATTGGCCAATACCGCCAAATTCAACCACAACTTTTGGTAACGATTGGGATCGAACCTGGCAATCTGCAGGCGATTGTGAGTAAGCAGCGGCCTTTCGAAACACACACTGATTTGAGACTTCAGGCAGATTCGATCTACTCCTACCGGGACAGCAAGGATGTACCAATGCTCGACACTGATATAGGGTCCTCGAACTTCTAGGGCCGCAAGGACTTCAGGACTCATCGCAGACAATCCACGAGAATATTGTCCCTCGAAGTGTTTGAAAACGGTTGTGGTATTGATTGGCCAGGCCGTTACGTGGCTCTCTAGCTCTGACAAATGCACATTGAACTGTGATCAATCTGTACTGGTCTTCGATACAAAGCTGGAGCTTCCAAACGTGCAACCCACACTTATGGGAGCTGCCCCTTTGTCACAACCAACGTGATTTCAAGGGGCGCTCACCACCAAAGCGCGTCCGTTTTGTGAGACTTTGCTCTTTGAAATACTGCGAACCCGATTCACGAGTCATGAAGCAAAGTAAAATATTTCGCCAGCAACATTTAAGGAAATCCTCACCTTTCAATTTATTCTGCATATACGGGCTAATTACTACTTTAATTATCTAATTACGTGTATAATTATTCTGATTAGTATAAATCGCACAGCATCTCGCATTTTTGCAACCACTCAAATCAGTGCTCACGTCGAAACGAAGGTAACGTCATCTTCTATCATTGCCGCTACATTCATACCCATGGTTTTAACCATGCCTGATTGTGACGCAGATAATGGAGCTCAGTGGCGCTGTGTCAGAAGCTTATTCGTCTTTACCCAAAACGAACGTTGGCAGTCTCCATACTGAACCTTATTGCAGGCAGAAAGTGAGGGAACGTATGCACCTTCAAGACACCTTTTCGAGACACTCCACCAAGCCTGGAACAGTATTCTTTCAAGTAAGCCCAATAGGGCGTGTAATGGCAAGGGTAGCTTCAAAAATTGATGGAAAAGGAGCAAAAAAGAAAATTCAAAAAAAAGAAAAAACAGCATGAATTGGCTGCAAAGATGACTGATGTACAGCAGACATGCGAAGGAAAGCTGCCTGGCCAGTTCAGCGTGGACGAGGAGATCACGGTTGCCAAAGTGACGTTCATTATGTTCTCGAGTGCTCATCAAAATAAACAGATATCAAAGAGATATCATCATCAGATTAAGAAAACTTTGCTGAGATCTTTGAGTCGTCTGCCTGGTTCGGCGGTCATTGTGCTAGAGGCTATATGAAACCACCAATATATAAGTGAGTGTCAGGGCGGCCGTATCGGAAACATCGTGCCACACTCGTGATTAACACGTGCAAGAAACAAAAAATATTTCTCTTCAGCTGCTTGATTACAGAATATATAGTGCATGTCATATGAGAGTTTCGTACTACAATACTCTCCATATATTCTGCAACACTGTCCATACATACTACAACACTCTATATGTATACTACAACACTCTCCATGTGCACCGAAAACTTTCCTTTCGGTATAACGCCTAATTTACGTTTTTTCTGCTTTTCTTCCTCTAAGACTTCGATTAAAAGAAAATCAAAGAGAAGGCATTCAAATCTGTGAGAATCCGCTTGTCAATGATCAAGAATATTAACCGTACGCGTTTGCCTATTGCTCGCTAATAGGGATGTGCTAATGAGTACTCTTAATCGTATAAACATTCAGCTACAAATAATGATACATTAAAGAAAAATTCAGACCAATCACGTTTCAAAACCACTCATTGATTTTTCAAATTAAGAGTTCTTCTACGAAATTACCCAAACACTAGTCTATAGTGGAAGCGCTGCGACGCGCAGAGGATCTAGTATTACCGTTACAATGAAGTCTACTCACAATGACTATCCCTGGGATCAGCACAATACTTAAAATACCACAGAATCACCAGCCGATCAAATATTTTCTCACCAAGCCAAGATTACAGAACCACTCCGGTCTCCACGCCACTTAATAACCACAAACACCACCCTCTCGTCTCACCTCTAGTGCACCACCAAAATCTACACGCCCGACGATTCACCCACACACAGACCACCCGTACCAAACCATGCTCAGCCAGCAGTACTACACCTCGCAAACGGAAATCACCGAGTCTCTTCTCGAAGAACTCGCCAAATTGGCTACAGACGCGGTGGTCAATTTCAACAATACCAGGCAGTTCGACGCGCTTCTCCGGCACTTGGAGGCCACTCTCGAACCGCCAGTTTTGGTCTCGGTGCCCTCAGAAAACATCCTCCACATCTTGTTCACATTGGCAGCCCGGTGCCCCGTGCTGAACTGGTCGCATGACCTGGTGTATAGTTTTGCAGGCGACACGACAGAGTATATGAAGCTGGTCAACAAGGAGTACGATGCTGCGTTGTATAAGCCGGCACTTCAGCAGAGAAGCAGTCGAATTCTACAGAAATACCTAGATATACTAGTGGCCGACCCCGTCACGGAGCCCGGGCTCACTTTGGCCCGAAACGTCCGGGGTGTGCTTGGCACGTTCTACGCGGGCGACATAACGCACTTTTTCCTGCCGAAAAAGGCGAAGTTGGCCCCGAGCTCCTCTGACGAGTTCCTCCGGCTGCCCGTCAGGCTCCGCCGGTCGCCCACAAAAGTCTTGGGCAGCGTAGACGCAAAAACGGAGCCGGTAAAGCCGACGGAAGTTATAAGCGATTCGGAGGAGTCTGACTCGGAGCTTAGTCTCCAGCAACTGCCGGGGTTATCGTTGAGTTTCCACTCGCTTGACCTACCTCGTAAATCTGTGAGTTTTTTATCCGAAAGTAGTGTTCAGACCTCGGGTCTAGGAGACACTGCATCGTTATTTCAAAAGGGCAAACAGACCCCTGCGGTTGGTTCGCCCGATCCTGAAACGGCCAAGCCCAAGAAACCCAAGACCCTAGGAAACCCGTTCAAGCGGATCCAAGTATTTGACCACCACTTGATCGCAAAGAACCTTTCGGGTGTGTCTCGCTACGATATATGGAATCTAGTTAGGTGGACGTTTTGGTGTGCGGAGACCAGCTCCGAGTACCAGCGTTTTCTTTTCAACTCGGGCGAAACGCACGTGCACCATATCTACACATCGTATCGGGACTTCCTCCACCTTTTCTTCGGGTTTTGCCTTGTCGAACTCAGAGATAAGGTCAAAACTGACAGGGTGCGCTCGGCCACCATCGCCCGCGTTTTGACCATTTTTGGTCCCCACAAAGAATGGCGAGAGATGGCCGTGGCCCACCTTTTTTCGGGACTCGGCATTCCCAGCAAGGACCGGCCGTTCCCCTGTTACGACCGAGAGCTCATCTTGACGAAAAACGATCCCACGGTGTTGAACTCTAGATGCAAAACACTGTGTGAGAATAATGATGACATGGATCTGATGGGACTCAGGGTGCAGATCCTTGTTCTCTTCTTGTACTATGATTTGGTTCAACCAGCAAGGGCCAGTGCATCTGAGTCTGTTATGGACCACGTGATTCTGAGACTATTTGCCCTTCTGTTGCCGTACCTCAAGAGTTTTTTGTCACGGTTCCGACTGGACTTGGAAGCGGCCACCGAACCCTCGTCGCATGCGCTTGTTTTTGGAAACAGCCCCGAAACCGTGTGTTTTGAGATGTGCACTGGTTTGCTTCGAAAACTAACCTCCAAAAGAATCAAAGTATACCCCCGCAATGAGAACTACCCGTGGCAAGTGCTCGATCTTATCACTAACGAGGAGATCTATCGGAGTGTGGTAGATGACATCAGTTTTGAGTCCATCGATGTGTTCTGCGCCCAGTGGGACACGCTCTTGTTTTTGGTCGAGACGTTGTTCCACGGTGCACTAGAAAAGTTGGTTTCTACCACCCAAGGGAAAAGCGAGGAAATCGTAATAATCGTGCAATACGCAAAACGAGCAGATAGGCTCGCACTATCGGGGTACTCTGAGTACGTGAAACTGCGGTGGGTGGACTCGGACTTGATTCCAGAATCTTCGTTCACGTTGAGTGACGACGAAATGAACGCGGCGTTGGCACACTTTAGGCCAGCGTTCTCGTCTATGGCACTGTTTGTTTTGGGCGTTGACATTGCTCCTGACTCTCTTTTGGAGACTTTAGAGAAATGCGATTCTGAAGCGGAGATGACAGATTTTGAAAAGTTCATGGAAAAGCAGGTAACCAAAAAGGAGGCTGCTGTCACTGATATAGAGGTGATTGAAGTGTGAGCTCGACAACAACAGAGTCGAATAATCTAGGTTCGTCGATGGAATGATATTCCCTGAGAATGCAGTGTCGCTCGAGAAAGCGTGCATAATATGCTACGAAGTGGATTCTTATTACGGCTAGAACTAGTCATTATGCGACCAAGACTCTCGAAGATTTTGCACCAAATATGCAACGGCCACTTTAATGGAGACTTAGCCCTTTGTTTCAAGCGGGCCTGACTGTCTGACTTCGTTCTCTCGGAAGTTCAATTATCATGAAGGAACGTTTTCTCATGTTCTTCGTTACATCTGGACTCATGTCTAATGAGGTGACGGCTAGTCTCGCTTCTGCTAAATGCTAGTATGGGGAGTGACCTTTTGATTGTGGGGAATGACAATGAATTACCGAACTCGTTGTTTTGGTCTCTCCGTGGTCTGACAAGGGCTCGGCAGTTCTTTCTCGAGTGTGTCTGTTGACGTCGAGGTCAAGGCTGGTTTGAGCTTCTCTTCTCCTATCATTTGAGAATCTCCCCTCATACTTTGTGGTCACTGGGCTGTGTCACACGAGGTAAACTCCTCTCGACTGAACCAAAAAGAGCCCCGTCTTGATGCTTTCAGGGTGAGCAATGATGTGTTCGGTGGATTATTATCCATTCTTGATCAGTTTCCAAGCTTACGGGGGTATCTCAGACCCGCTCTAACACCAAGCTTGGGTCTATTATTAAGGCTTTGTCTGTTGGAAGAAATCCTGTGGACCCAGCAATCATCATAACTTCACTTCGCCCAGCTTCGCTTTCCGGTGACTCCCTTTGATAAGATTTCCTCTTTTCAAAAAATGGAAAGGTCACGCTGAAGTTCATTCGCTGGAAGAATGTCAACCGTTCTATTGAAATATGTGAATTGTCTCTCTCGGATTTGTCTCATTTAGCCGCCATTCGACCGGAGTGTCTGGATTTGACACAAAGGTTTTACAAGGTTTTCAGAATGATGAGCGCTTATCCCCACTGAGCGAATTGTCCATTGACACGACCAGCAACAACAACATACTGCGAAGTATAGTGATCCACGGCCAGGAGCAATTATTCTGTGTCTGTTTGTGTGAGTTGTGCATGCTATATGTGTCTGTACTGCCCACTTCTTGGTTGCTCGTATCGTTTCAAAACATCGACATAGATAACCTATAAGCGCAGACTCGGTCAGTACATTCAGTTGAATGACCCAGATCTCGCCTATATCTATTCCACGTTTCTTCTGCTCGCCTTGCACAAACTGTCGCCGAACACCCGTCGCGAGCTCATGCCCTATGCTATTGAGATGGCTTATATCTACAAGCAACACAGAGGACTCGTGTATTTGCTTTAGAAGAGATTATTGAGACTCTGAGATTTTCGCTTTTCTCTGTGGCTCAAGCACCCCCCTCGGAATTGTCCCTGAACTCCTCCATGAACATGCCCCTCAAATAGCATTATTTCTGATGAACCAGAAATACAGCGGGAATCTGTTTCCGCTAGGTTTTCCCGAAACGAGATCATGACGCTTGTCGCTGACTTTGAGACGGTCATCACAAGGTTGAGCGAATACGATTTGAGCCTCAACACATCCCTTCTTCTGGCCCTCCGAAACTCTGTTTTTCTCATGCACGAGGTGATTCCAGAACTGTCAGCACCGGAAGATTCCCATTTCATCGAAACGTGGTTAATACCATTGCTGCGGTGGTGAACGATGCGTCTGTAACCGAGCATCCAGGAGCCCACGAGATCAACAATATTTCATAAAATTTTCAGGCAATACAGCGAACTTGCAGGAAATCCTGGTCTCGCTGACATTGTCGACGCGGCTCACGATCTCCGAGACCCAGAATTCCCTTTCATTTGCCTCACTGTGTCTTCATAGATGGAGTCGAAAACTTTGGTAGCCACCCAGCTCCACATCATCTATGACTTATATTTACCAAGAATGGAGCTTAAGCTCATGAAAAGTGTGTTTGTCAAGTGGCACTGCCGAAGCTTCAAAATAAACCGCTTGTCTGTAGAGGCAGAAATCCACTACGACAGGAAAACGCTCTCCGCTCACTTAAATGAGCACAGGATCAAGTCTACTCAACGCCTTGATGATGAATCGGAAGATGAAGGTCTCCCAGATGGCTAGATTTTGGAATATTTAAAAAAGAGATTGGGAATTACCCAGGATATGGAGCTTACCCTGCGCTTATTTTTCAGGATTGCTGCATCCAGAGAAGTTCGTTCAAGATTGAGGGAATTGTGACCTGCCTTGTAAAATGTTGGTTGGACTATGGAAAAAGTGTATGACTATTGTTGCCTTGGACTCTCGTTATATCGATGCCATGCTACTTCTCGGGTTGATGGAGGGAGAAGCTTTGGGGTGCCTCCGTTACTAAAAGTAGTTGGGTCCTGAAGATCACCACTGGAAAAAGGGAAGCCGGAAGTACAAGATATTGAAAAGGCTTAATTCAAAAACAATTTCCTCTGGTTTTTTTCGGTATCTGGATACCCCCGCTGAGTAATGGTTTCTAGTTCCAGGACGTCGTTGCTGATACCCATATTGGTACTGCGAGTGAAGATCAATTCATATTTCGCTGTTACAGGTTTAAGAACAGAAAGGTTTTGTAATGAATGAAAGGGCTACATTATATACAGAACACCGATGTAAGTATTGACTCTAGAGTGAAGGGTTTCTCACCATATTGACTAGAGCAGCAGGCACATATTAGCCGTGAACAGAATGCAACTCAAAGTTCTGTCACTCTTTCATACATCCAAAGATGAGCCCCGCAACTGTAACTCTGTATCACTACCTCTCTCATGAGTAACACTCCATCACCAACACATTACCAACACATTACCAACACGGCACTTGCACAGACGTAAAGTACCAACTCAAATGGCACTCTCGCCCCGCTCGTCCCTCACGCCCCTTGCCGCTAGATAATATGCTTCACCTTGAAATAGTGTCTCAAGTATTGGATCTGCCACGCGCCCAACGCAAGCAACACGAGCACCACCAAGATGGAAAACCACTGCACCCGCGCGTTGGTGCTCTCGTTGGTGTCCCTCATGCGCTCCTCCCTCTGCCTCAAGTACTGCAACTCCTGCGAGATCTCCTTGGTCATCTCGTACACCCGGCGCAAGTCGACCTCGGCCGGCTTCAACTTCTCGGCGGCCTGCAACGCATTCCAGTCCCGCGCACTGGCCCCGCTCTCGACGTCCAAGACAACTTCGCGACTCAAATCGCGTTGGTGTCCGCGCCCCCTATCCAAAAAATTCGCAAAGCAAATGTCGATAGCCGCCAGCTCGTGCGTCGTGAACGAAACCCGGGTATCTTTGTGAATATCATTTTTTCTAGCAAACTGGTTACCCATGGTATCGATTACCGTTAATTGCAACTTCTGCCCATCCCCCTGGTACCCGTTCGTCTTGACGTTGATCACCACAAGCTGGTCACGCCCAACAAAATCACGGATACACACTGGGCGGGCACTGTCGAGGGCAGGCACCTCCAACTGCAACGCCGTCGATAGGGTGAAGAGGAAAGGGACAAACCACAAAGCCAAGAGCATTTTCTATGTTTGGCTTATTATACTTTTTGTGTGTGCTTACCTGATTCGTGGCGGTAAATCCTCAGTTGCGGGCTGGAAATCGATCGCGTTGTCCGCGTCTCGTTTTGACAACCTCTGTCGCGGTCGTGGGAGGTGTTGTGCACTACCGTTGTGTTTCTGAGCCCGCGGCGGCGGCCACCTGCGAAAACCAAGTAAATTGTTGGTGGGAGTGGAATTGGTGGTGCACGGGTGTGTGGGCGGGACCATGCCTGTTTCTGCCAACCGGGCCTGATTTTGCCATTATCAGTTTTTGAGGCTTTGGACTACATTCTTCGTTTGTCTGCACGGGTGAAGGTTTTGTCAACGTTCGGGCTGTGAGAGCGTCTTATGATGAATTCAGTGATGTGATCCATCTACACTGCGCGTAATATTAGCTCCGAGAATAATATTACAATCGACAAATTCACATGATCATAAAATTGTGGTGGTTTCGACGCGATCAACAAGAATTTATTATCATGATTTTTGTGAGTCCATCTTCACTGGCTAGACATTTTTCTCAGAGCTGTGACATGTGTTTGTAATGTCAAGTGAGCAGAGTCTGCTCTTAGACCGTCAGAGCAGGAGGAGGGTGCGTCCTAAGCCATTGGAAATGAGGCACCTGGGGTGGTTATTTCTCTACTATAGGTTTTCCTACTGTAATTTCGGCAAAAAAAGGGCGTGGTTATAGACGCTCGGAAATGCTCTCAAGTAAGATGAATTTTTTTATTCCTTTTTCTTTAAGGAAAGACGGTATGAGAGATTAGTCTGATGCCACTATGTGTCGCGCCGGTCCTTCAACCATAACGCGTTCGTAATTTATTGAGGAGGCTCTGATCTTTCTAAAGTTCAAGGAAAGAGGCCTGCTGCTTATCAAAAATTTCCATCAAAGTGTTACATGAAGTTTTGCTGAACCCGGGATAAGGATGTTGAGGCATGTTTGATATGGGTTCATTTAGCGGCGTAGCTTCAGCCGCACCGAGACTCTCATGTTCAGCACAATGAACCGCTATGTAAAAATTCTGTTCATGCCATGCTATCACTATTTCAACTTTGGGCGAAAAGTATAATCAAACCGGACTTTCAGCTATACACAGCAGTTTTCCAAAAACTTACAAATGCATTTCGTGGCTGCCGAATGATCGGCCTGGCGGGTATTGATCTCACTCCACCTAGTCAAATCTATTGATCTGATGATACCCCTGGTCTCGTTGCGCTTCAGTCTCATCCATAAATCAACCACAACTGATCAAACCACGTAACATGATACGTCTATTCACTTCACAAAGACAAAGTAAGTCTTTACTGCAGAGATCCTGGTATTTGGAGGGTAACGCGGCTTATACAGAATTGGAAGCGTTCCTTTATCTCAGAGCAAACATTTGCCGAACGTTCACTCGACAATCTCAGTTTGATTACTTAGAAACTGGCATGTCCTCTGTACAAATAATGAATCAGAAGTTGCCACTTTATGACTTAACTTCCAACTAGCTCGCCTCAAAACCATACGGCGCAGCTTGTTCACCTAGAAAGTTCCAATCGCTGTGGCAAACACTTCGAGAGGAAATATCCTTCCATGCAAAATGTGCGGACTTCGAATGTTTCGGGGACAGCCGCTCCGGTCGACCAGCTTGTAAGCTCTCGACAGAATCGCTCTTCTAATTCATCACGAGCTCGAGCTAGAGCAGAGGGAGTACCAAGAGTGAGTGAGTCAACGAGGTCACTGGGCCCATACTAGTGAATTTATCAGCACTTTCGACGCACTTTATCGGTGAAAATCCCCCTTGACAGTTCCGGATTGCAAACGATCTTGACTCACACAGCTGAGATTGGTACAGAAGCTTGTTCACATTTTTTGTGATAATAAATTTTCAGCTTCCGCCATAAGCAACTCTCGGAGAAACCGCCGTCAGAGCCCCACTCTCTCCTTACTTTTCTGGCGTGACACACACATCGTTGGCTTTCTTCTTTGCGTGACTTTTACACATTGAAGTTCTCAGTGAGTTTCTGCACTGGAGCTTCGACATCCAAGATACTTAGAGTTGGTCAACACTGCATTGACTCCCCTTATGTTATCTTGGCATGACTAAAGATACGTAAGGGTGAGAAGCAAAGACTCATTGAGATAGCCCAAACGGTCTCTGAATACATCTTGCTTTTTTGAGTCCTTCTTTCATGAATGACGTCGCTTGGTGCTATGAAACCCAGGCGTATTTGATGTTAGCTAATATCATTCGATCATTAGTTTGATTATGACTAACGTCATGATCTTTGAGAAAAATCCTCAAAGTGTGACTATTGATTTATAGCGAGCATTGAATGTCAGTTATGTCTCCAACTAATGATACTGATGATGGTGATCCCTTGTCCACAAAAAACTAGCTTTCCCTTTGATCAAACTCTATTTAGAGTCTCTGCCGTTATTCGGTAAGTGCTGTGGGCTGTAGCATTTATGAGCAGGCTAAAATCTGAGACAATGACATTCGGGCGCCGGAGTTGATAAGCTTAATTGTTGCACGTGTCCTACTTCTCAACCACGTCATAGCGTGTTTGTCATGGTAGATCACCCTGCCCGAAGTCAGTTTCATGTCCGCTCGTGGTGTAAAGGATGTGTCGGAAATCACTCCATGGTGGGTGGGTGCCTGGCTGCTCCATCGCTTGTGCTCAGCTCCTGTCAAAGGTTGTTTGAAGATAGCCCAAGGGAATGGCAAGCTTGAAGATCATTCGCGGTGGGCATGGGAGCTCTGTTCGAAAGTAGGTATGCGGGAATTGATACATCAGGCCTGGTATTGTTAATGGTCCAGTTGATGTGTCCGACATCGTATGCATACTTATTTCCTCGTCATCCTTCAAGTGTGAGCAAAGCGTTTGTTGGTGTTTCACAGAACGCGTTTTCTTCCAGATTATTGCTTGAACCATCCGCCGTTGTCAACTTTGTAAGGCGTGAGCACATGGCATAGTGCTTCAAGCTCTCAACAATTGCCCACTCATCTTTACGATGGACCTCAATGCCTAGGTTTTAAAAGACTGGCCGGAATACTAAGAACGAATCAGCCTACCAACTGCGTCTCAATGTTAGGGGAACTTCCTCATATTCTGCAACTAAGAATGAATTGTGAACATAGGGAGAGTGTGGGCTGATCCGTGTCTCTTCCATCTTCTCCTCTTCCGATGATCCTGGGCCTACTTTTTATCTTGTATCTCTTTTGTATCTCTTTTGTCTTTTTGAAGTTGTATAGGATGATGTTTACACACTGGTAATTTCCCCTCGAGGGTGGCTGCGACATTTCTAAAACTATGGGATACCGACCGCCAGCGTAAGGGAGTTTACTTCTCACTAGATTTTGTGGGTCGGTCGGAAGCTACTTGAAGTGTGAATGAGGAATCTATGGATGTTGCTTCAGGCCTTCTATGATGATCTTCAGCTGGTCCCCCAAATTTTGGTCTACTTCGGATCATTTATTCTTGAGCCTCTTTTTCTTTTCACTCGGCTCTGAAATGAATACGAAAATTTGGAGCTTAACTAATTTTTATATTTCCTTTCGTGAATGAGGTAACGTGTACTAGGAGACATTTCGCAGCCAACCTCTCAAAGCTTCCACGGTTCTAGAGACCCTCATCTCAGGTTTTATCTCTTTTGCTTTAGACTGATCAGAAACTTTTTTTCATTTCAATCATTATTTTCCAAACTTCACTTTCCAGGTTGCTCACAGCTAGCCGTGACTGGAGCAGCCCTATTTCACATAGAGGGCAATTCATACAAGCACTATTTCGTGATGATTACATAAATAAACCTTACTCCTTGATTAAGTAACGCCTAATTGGCCACCTAATTGGCCGTTTCACTATCAACTTTTTTTTTTTTTTTTAAAGAAACATCACATTGGAGGGTGCTGTGGTTCGGCTGCTATGCAAGGGTCTAAATATTCCGCACTTGACATTTGTCAGGTTTTTAAAGAAATTATTCTGCACGTAAAATACGACACTTACATTCTTTCGCACCCATGCATTCAGCAACACCAAAGAAGGACAGAAAATCACAATATCTACAATATCCATAATGGTCCGAATTTAATAGTCAAAAGCCGCAGCTTAAAGAACAGGCCAAAATTTTAAAACCTCCTTCCTTCTCACCCAGAAAATCAATTATCAACTCCACCAGGCCCTGCCAACACTCTCTCGGAGGCACGGGTGTGCACCACGGTCAGCAACATTTTCAACGCTCCAGCTTTTCCTCTCTTCAACGAATTGCCTCCTTTCCAGCCCAGACAACCATGGCGAAGGCAAAGTCAGTACACACGATGGTCAGGCTCGTTTCCGCGGCCAAGACCGGGTACGAAAAGTGGTTCAAGATCCCCAGACACACTCAGAGATTGAGCCTCATATTGTACGACCCCCGTGCCCAAAGACACTGTCTTTTCACGGAGGCCAAGAAAAGGAGAGTGCCCGAGGCGCCGCCAAAAGACTACACGAGATCGCACCGTGTGTGAAAGTTGCTGGTGAGGGAGTTGTAGATAGTTTACGATATCTTTGCGGGGAGCAGGAAGTCAAGGGAATGAAGACATTGGATTTGCATGGGATGTGTTTAGAATTTAGAATATTGGTGGTTCGAACTCTGGCTTCCTTCTGTACTAGAAAATTTCTGGAGTGGACTGCTAGTTTTTAGAGAATGGGTGAACCCGTGGTAGTTGTAGGGTTCATCAGATGGCCAAGGCATTTGGGTTATGGTAATAAGAACTTTTTCATGATATATGGTGACCGGAATGTACCGGACTGTAAATATTTCGCTTAAAATGGATGAAAAGTTAAACACACGAAGAGCGTCGTTGGATCATTGATGCGGATGTAGATTGTTACAGAAACTAAGAGGGTGAAGAAGCCCTTGGAGCTCAAGCTTCCAGGCTATCTCCGGAGAAGACACTGAATTATACAAAGCAGACAGTAGGAAGATTCAAAAAATCTGAAGGAGATCAATTGGTCACACACCTTGCCAATCCTACCCGAAGACCAGATTTGGCATACCATATACGTCTATAAGTCTATTTACAAATTGGAGACCCGGATATCGCAGATCTCCATAACGTTTAGCTACTCCTGGATCGTTTTGACCGTCCAGGAGTCGTCTGGCGCAAGCGCTTTCACGTCTCCCAACACCGTGAACACACTGCTGGCCCCTTTTACCAAGTACTTCTCGTTGACCTCCTCGAGGTCGCGAATGCTGACGTCCAAAAACCGTTCTCTTCTCTCCTGCCTCATTTCATCGCTGATACCTTCAAGGAAGAGCGCTGCGCCCTCGCTGGAAATATGACTAGGTGCGTCAACACTCTGGAATATCGCCAACTTGGCCTCCTGCAACGCCTTGTCGTCCCATAGTCCATCAGATAAGTTGGTCTTGGCCACAGCTGCACTGTCCTCGAACGCCTTAGTCGACTTGATTGCGTTGGGGTCTCTGTAGGAGTAATAGTTGAGGGTTCCCCCCAACCCGTCGCAGCTCAAACCGCCACCATAAGCACCATTTGATTCTCGGATCACAGAGTGCAAGTGCTTGAAGGTCATCAACTGCGACAATACCTGGAGGGTAGCCCCGTCTTTGCTGGCGTAGGGAGCACCGAATCTGGCCAACGACGAGTAGCCAACTTGGAAGGGAAGGTTCAAGATAGTCTTGGAGATCGTGCTGGGTTCGAACGAAGACGCAAATTCCAACAACGCGTTACTCATCCCCAGACCATTCGAAGCCATTCGGCCGTCGAACTGCTCGATGTACTGCTCATTTAAAGAGACACTTTCTTTGTCCCCCACGATGCTATAATCAAAACCGTTTCGAGCACCCTCCAAATACCCGCCACACAAACAAGCCTTGATTTCCTGCAAGATCGGAATGAGTTCCTCCTTCAAGTACGCCTTGCCGCGTTTTTCTAGCTTGTCGTTCATTTCGAGCACAAGCCGAACCTGCCCCACGCCACCAATAAGGTCGTTGATGTGCTTGGTGGGCGTCAATTGAGAGTTTCCATAAGCGTTCGCATATGAATGACCACGGTCTGCAATGGTATTGAACTGGTTCTGGGCCAAGTTTTTCACCAAGGTGTAGAGCTTGTCGACCACGTCGTCGTCCGTGGTAAATCTCGTACTCCGCAAAATCTCGCTCCACAACTCATAAATGTGCTGGGAGTTGTCTTTCAAAGCCATGCCTGAAAGCACAAAACTGAGTGTTGGCTTGGAAAAGTCGAGCGGGTCCGATTTCGCGCTAGCAGAGAAACTTATACCTCCCGTCAACCGCTGAGTTTTGGTTTCCAACTCCGTCACAGACGTCTGCTCGGTACCTGCCAAGTTGGTCAAGCAGGTGTTGAACACCGGAAGGTACTTGTAGAGGTTTTGCGGAAGATAGGAAATGTCCTTTTTGGCGGTGACGTAAACGAGGTCGTTGGTGTTCGTCACGCGTTTCTGGATCTTTCCGCCGGTGCCGGTGATCTTGCTGAACGCCAAATCAAAATGGTCCCCAAGGCGCGGAATGTCTTGGATTGTTAGTGTGGGCAACACCGACACGTCCTCTGGCTGCTGCTGCTTCGCCAAAAGACGCTTGCTCCGTTCGTATATCATCTGCTTGTCTTGATCATCGAGCTTTTCCACTCTTTTGGCGAGCTCCTGTTTTTCTTTGGCGGCAAGCTTGTCGTTGTAGTTCGCATCGGGGACCATGGTGAAGGTCAAGGTGGGTGTGCTTTCGTTCAAAAGCGCCTTCTCGAGCATATCCCGAAACATCTGCAACCCGCTTTGCAGGTACTCCTCCTTAAACCGGTTGAGGATACTCTGCACCTGCAACGCCTTGAAAGGGTCCAGGCCATTGACCCACGAGGGCACAATCGAGTTCAAGAGGCCCAAGCCAAAGTCCGGTTTGTGTTTTTTGAACCCCAATTCCAATTGATGGAGAATCGCCTCGATCTGTCCGTGGAACGTGCTCTCCGGGCCCCTCGAAAGTTCCGGCACAACTTTGTCCGCCAAAATCGAGTGGATTTTGTTTCTGAGGGCTTTGCATTTCTCCGCAGTGAGGCTGGTCGCCCCCACGGTGAAGGAAAGTAGCGCGGTGGTCTGGTCAAGCCCGCTGTTGGGCAGGAAGTCCTCACCGAAGCCTGTCTCAATCAAGTCCTGGTAAAACGGAGCATTGTGCCCGTCAAAAAGCAACGCCGACAACGCCTTCCACTTGAAAATGTCGTAGTGGTTTTGCGGATCAAGCGCGTTGCCGAGGTACCACGTGACCGACAGCTTGTACTGCTCCTCGAGGGGCTTGGACGTCATCGAATCGGACGGACCCGAAACAACAATGTCACGGGAACGCATACTCTCGTCAAACACCGACGGCTTCACGTCGAGGGTTCGAACGCGCGCCCCGAACTTGGCGTACGCCTCGTTCAACTTGAGAAGGTGCGGGTGCAAATCAAACGTGCCGTAAGTAAACGTCTTCGCGTTGGAGGGGTGGTAATTGAGCGCATGGAAATCGACCAAATCCTCGTACTGGAGATCCACGATGCTGGCAGGGTCCCCGCCCGAGTTGTTGAGTGCAGGATACACCGCCTCCTGGAACTTGATCCAGAAGAGATAGCTCGTGTTCGAGCACTGGCCTTTCATCTCATTGTACACCACGCCCTTGAACTCCACCGGGCTGTCCGGGTCGGCCAAGTCGGCGTGCTCGAGCCGCCAGCCCTCCTGCATGAAGTCCTCGTGGGCCAACACAGGCTCAAACACCAGAGAGAGATAGACGTCCATCAAGTTGTCGTAGTCCTTTCGGTTCGTAGTCGCATACGGGTAGTACGTGTAATCGTGCCCCGTCATCGCGTTCATGAAGTTGCTGAGTGAGCGGTTGAGCATCTTGAAGAAAGGGTCACGCACGGGGTACGTATACGAGCCACAGAGCGTGGTGTGCTCCAAGATATGGGGCACCCCCGTGTTGTCCGGCGGGTTGGTCTTAAACGCCACCGAAAACACGTTGTTTTTGTCCGTTGCGGACGCTAGATGTAAGTGCTGCAGCCCCGTGCGCAGGTGCTTCAATTTGACTGCCACGAGCGAAAACTCGGGTATCGGAAGCACGTTTTCAATGGCAAAACCATGGACGGTGAGCCCGATAGGGTACTTACTTAGGAGCTCGGATTGGGCGCTGGCCAGGGCCAACGTACGCCGCCCAGGTCTTTTCCGAGCAGCTCGAGTGGCCCGAGAAACGGTTGGTGAAATACTGGCCCGAATCATGGTCCTTCTGTGTTTCGCCGTTTATCAGTTGTAGTAGATAGAGATGCAAAATGAGATTTGCCATGTGCGCGCATCGATCTGCTTACAGTGAGAGAGGGCCAAGCCTGGGAGTTTTATGGATCTAGAATTGTATTAGTAAGATTTTTTTATTTTTATTTTGTCATCTGTTTATTTTTTGTTATTTTTATACAATTTTGGTGTTTGGAGGAATTTGTGAAAAATAAGATTTTGACACGAACAAATGGAGCTCATTAATGATCAGTGACATGAGAGCGCTTTTTCATCTACAATTCTATATGCCTCAAGAAGCGCTATATGATCTCTTCACAAGTGCAAGACGGAAGTACAAGACGGAGTTCGAAAAAGGCAAACTCTAAATGCAGGAAACAACGAAAGCCTGGTTATGGTCCAGATCAGTCTCTATTAAAACCAAATGTTTGCACAAAGGGCGAATCGATGGCCAATGTAAACGAGTTACTGAAGAATCTAGAGTGAAAGAAACAAGACGGGGAGTGGATGTTGACATACTTCAGATCTCCAAGAACTACGATTTCCCTCACAAATTGAATGGCAAGAGACGTTTTATGTACTCCAGTCTCTTTTCTCCGAGGTGAAGTGTATTTTAATGAACCGGATAAGCAGTTATAACCAGAGACAACTAAACATGGCAATACTGAGGTCGAGGGTGGTGCTCGGATCCAGCCCTTGATGATCTCATCGTCAGGGAGAAGGAGTTGGGGCAAAGTTCTTTTTGTGAAACTAGAATTTGTAATGTCTATGTACCGAACTCTCATATACAGTGAATTATAGTTATCACTACATCGCTGGAAATTACTTATTACACCCCAGCCATACTATGCAGCCGGGACGCAGCACGTTATAATCGGTCCAACCATACATATCTGCATGGAGTAAGAATCACTTGCCATGTAAATTTAGATGCTTAGCGCACCATAAAGATAGCCTCAGCATGCTAATATTCAATCATTTCGAATGTTTTGACTGACTTTGTCAGGGCCTAAACTGCTGGGGTAGGCGACCTGCACACAAGCAGACACCAACCTCTCTTGCCAATGACAATTGATTCTTTAAAAAGAGTATGAATTTTACTGCTATACAGAAGCATCGGGCTGGAGAAGCTCTTATCGTCCCTATGCTGTATCTCTGTTGCCGTTCTGACTCCGCAGACATTTTCGATAAAAGAAAGATTAGAGTCATCATCACGTCTGATCAGCACCAGCACCAGCACCAGCACCGAGCGGATGGAAAAGACCCGTGCACCAGCAATATTGGGCAGTTGGACCGGGGAGAATTCGGGCAAAAAGGCGGCTTTTTCGTGGCCAATATAGTCTTTCTTGGTCAAGCTTGCCTTTGTGGTTTTTCGTGAACAGTGTCGTGGTTTGTGGCGGAATTCTGTAGATCTAAAGATGGCCATATGCGAGGTTTATTGGCTGCGAAATTGGACACTGAATTACGCCTCTTTCAAGATGTGACTAGAATACATGGACCCTAATGTCAAATAACGATTAAATGTAGGAAACATTAGATAGGCCACTAGAGGTACCACGGACAAGTGCTCACTAACAAAAATCTTCTCACCAAAACATCGTACCTTGCATTCTCTTATAGTGAATTGACAGTATTCAGATCGGACCGGGGGATGAAATCGTAAAACATGAGTACGAAGTTGACGATAAATGGATCTTTGCCGATACCCGTGATTTCCAGACCCGAACGTTCAGGCTCAATAGCTTCCATGTGTACCCGTTTAGGATCGTGTACTTGCGTGGAGATATTAGTGATGATATGGATTTGAAAGTGGTTAATGAGGAGGGAACGGAGGTCAATTTGTTTGGGTTGTGGGGATCTGACCAGATTGAGTTGGTGGGAGAAAACACAACTAGCGCTTCTGCTGGTGATGGGGCTTGACTGTTTGAGGAGTAGTCGAAGGTGATTTTCTTAAAAGTAAGAAACACATGTTCTGAAGGGCACCGCTGTCGGTAGCGAGGGGCGGGAACTATATTCTATAAAAAAACTTCACTCCCGGATGTGTGCGAGAAGGTCAACATTCTTTCAGATGTGCACGAAGCACCCTACACCGGGTGCAAGGTACGGCCCGCCGTTTCACAAGCCCGCCGTTTCACAAGCCCGACGCCCCGTGGCCCCGTGGCCCCGTGCTGGTTTCGGACTGAAGTCAAATTTCTTTGTTGGTTTGGCTGTCGTGGCGGTAAAATGGTCATGTATTTCGATTCCATGGTGCTGTAATGTATACAGCTTGATCATCTACCAAAGGATCACTTTATAGGACTGATGGCATACCTAGTGAAAGGAGGGGGTTCGACATTTTGGAAGTGAAGCAATCCCGGGCTTCTGTGATCTATATCAGGCATGTAAGTGAGTAGTCTTTTTCGCGAAAATTATGTTTTCATTTCAAATATATTTATGCTACTTGGATGTGCGGTACATATGCGGAAAATCAAGAAAGGTTTTCTATAGAATATATAGTTTTCACACACGGCTAAGGTAAGCGGCATCCTTCAATGCATATCCGTTTCTTTAAAAAACAATACTTGGTAAAAATAGTAGCGGCATCCTTCAATGCATATCTGGTTCTTATTAAAAAAAATGCTTGGTAAAAAACATAAAAATGTCCTGGAAAAATGTTTTTTCTAGCAAAAGCTAGTAGTAAATACACTTTTTTTCACAAAATCATTAAGCACTTATATACATGGCGAAGCGAGCTGTTCGAAACCAGAGAAACCTTCTAACTGTGCTGGGGTTGCGCCCTACAATCCAAAGACTCCAAGGCAGTGACTGTCAAACAGCTGGGTTCAAATTACCGTTTGTGGCACAAGTAATAGATTTACTTGAGGGTTTAAACACTCCTCAGTTTAATGAGATACAACTCTTACTAACTGTAGGCGTTCTGAACGCGTATGCCAATTTCTCAAATATTATAATATCCGGTCTTGTAATATCGAACTTCTAAAAAGTCTCTAATACGCGACAGTACTTGATCCTCGTTTAAAGTTTGATGTTGTCATGGCACATGGCTTTCAATCTACCATTTGAAATGCTGTTCAAGAAGCTCTATTTGAACATTTTCACAAGTAAAAGACGGAGTACGAAAAGAGGCAGAAACTTCCACTACATGCAAAGGAAAAACAAAAACCCAATGATGGCTCAGTTCGGTATCTGAAACCAATATTCTTTGAAGAGCACGTCGATCGCTGAGGAAAACAAACTAATGAGGTGTTTAGACGAAATGATACACTCCAGCAATGTCCTCGCCGTCTGAGTCATTTTCTCCGCGGTGAAATGCATTCTCACGGACGGACGAAGAAACCAGTATCGGAATACCTAGGAGTCGATCATTTGTTCCAGGTCGTTCTTGAAATCTGATGGAACCTTTTGCTTTTCGGCTACTAGAAACAAGTCATCGACGTAGAGTGCAACGATAAGCTGACCTGCTGTAGTCCATCGAATGAATCCCATTCGTCAATGTCGGAAGCTTTGAGTCCAAAGCTTTCCAATTTATGTAAGGGGACTTTGTTCCATTCGAAACCTGCTTGTTTCATACCGTATACCGACTTCTTGAGGAGCCAACATTTTCGTTCCATTTTGTATCCCTCAGGAGGTATGGCGTCCTCCCTTTTGGTAGTGGTACATTCAAATAAGCCAGTTTGATGTCTAGGTGATGTATGGGGTAATCTTCAGTCGTTGCTATAGCCGATAGCGTACGTATAGACAGACGTTCAACCACTGGTCACGGTATGTTGTTTTTGTTGAATTAGACGCCTTCTCTCTGTCGGAAACCTTGTGCAACGCATCTGGTTTGTACTTCGCTCCTTTGAGGTCATCCTCCTTGTACGTATTTTCGAAACGTGTGGGTATGGTAGGCACATGTTTTGGCGTAGGTACTGCCTCAAAGACCCCATCTCCTCGAAATTCTGGATCTCCTCATCCTCAGCTTGCTTCCATGCGTCCTCGTTGATTTGCTTTGCCCGTACGTCGTTGATCTTGTTCTCCTCATGACGTGCAACTTCCAGATGACTATGATCACTGTACCTTGCGGGTAATCGCGATCCTCTTCCGAGTTTCAAGTAATATCTAGTCATCTGGGTCTTTCTGGGCAGCTTGATCCATGCCCAATCGTCAAAACTGGATCGTCCTCTTGTTTAATCCTTAGTATCCTTTGCGTATTAGAAGGGTGCAAAGTACTCTTTGATCGTGAATAGATATTTGAGTAGGCGCTGATGTACTCGCGCGGTTTGAGCCGATTGAGTGGGGAAGAACGATAAGGTACATCACTTGTGTGCCATCGTCATCCCGACTGATCGGTGTCTCCCCTTTTTGTACCAGATCCCGCGTAAAAAACAGGCCGCTCGGGTCGAAAGGTTCTAATGATACTTCATCAACCAGCGGGGTGGAAGTCCGTGGTCTGTTCCATCATCTTGTTCATTCGAGCCGAGTGACGTCAAGATATGTGTTGAGTGACTGGAATCGCCTTCTCCTTCGTGTACAGGGGACATCCGCGCTTCAGATGTACTATCTTCCCATGGCAGGGTATCATCCCGGAAGTTAAGCACGGATTGGGTAAGATCAGCATGTGAATCCCTGGTTTACAATTTCTCGTTGAACTTTCTACATCCATGGGGCTGAACTCTGGTAGACCAGGCAACTCCGCACACTCTTCCTGATCAACATACCAGAGACACTTGAAACGTTGGCAATACAAGTCCAGGGGCGTTATTCCGGATCCAGACCTTGATGAAATTCATCATCAGTTAAGAAGGCCAAACCACGATTTTGATCGGTTGTGATCAGCGTTGCGCGTTACCCCAAAATTACGTCAAAATTACCCCAAGATTACGCTTCACGAAACTCGAGGCCAGCGTAATCACCACCATTTTTCATACTACGTTTTTGGGAGCCATCTTCATCACCATCGTAATCGTGAATCGTAATTTTGGCGTATATTTCATAATTGGTTCCTAATGCTTTCGTGATTTCTTCGTAAATTGTTCATAATCATTCTGTCACAAACTAAAATCTAAAATATGGAGACACGCTACCGAAAATTGCCATAACATGAATATTACGGTACCATAATCTTCATTAGTATGAGACAGCGATTAGCTTATTTACTCTTATTTCACTTTAAAAATGTGTTGATATTATGGATTTATGTATTTCCTTAATTCGTAACTGTGCTCGTAGAGATCTAAGCGGATCGTATTTTGTTTTTGTCCAGTTGAGTGATGTGCGAGGAAAAGAACTGATTCGTGCTTTAATGAAGCTGCTCGAAAATAGCATATCAATCCAATCATCAAGAACGCGTGTACTCAATTGATCTCGACAACTTCATCAGCATCGCCTTCCATCTCATCATCATTGTCCTTGATGTCTCTCGCGACTTGGTCGCATAACTCCACGCATCTTCAGTGTTCCCATCATCAGATTCCACACCCAATCAAAGTCATCTGGCCTTCTTTCCCTCACTTTGTCGTTGACCATTGCCATATCTTGGCTGTGGCTGGGAAAAGTTTATTTCTCTTCTTTGTGATCGTATCGCCGCTCTTTGAAAAAAGGATTCTGCGGCGCTGATATAGCTGGAATAGCCAAAATGTCTTTTGCAAGCTGATAATGAATAAGAAATTGTCTTTCGCTGCTGCGATAATAAACGACGATACCGTAGCTTTCAGTTTTTCAAAAAGGTAGGCCTCCAATTCGTTTTCTTTGTCCTAATACCCTTCATGGTCACTAAAATAAGGGAAGTTTACTCTGCCTGGCCGGTTGTCACTTTGTGAGCCGTGTTCGACAGTTACCTCATTTTTAGTACCTTTAGTAAAGCTTGAACAAATCCTCAAAATTTTTCCTGATGCAACTTACCAAGACACGCGGGAACGATTCTCTGGTCTCAAAATATTTAAGTTTGTACTTTGGATCAAGAGCAGTGCTGATATAGAGGATAGCCCTGTCACCAAAATCTGAAAGCAGGCGAACTCAACAGTTTCGACTCATTGGAGTTGAACAAGACTCATCCGAAGAGATCATCGTAATTGAGCACGCAGAATGGTAAAAGTGGGCTTAGGAGAAGGCGGCGTGAATGAGGCGAGTTGTTCTCGTTTCATTTTTTTTCACTCAACGACCGTGGAGCGTTCCACTATCACGAATTTGGCGGCCGTGAACACGTGCATGTTAGGTGCTTCTGCTTAGGGCATATCTGGACAAGTTGTGCAGCACTGGTTAATGAGCGCCTCACTGAAGCAAGACCTCATAAGACCGTAAAAATCGTAAGAAAATCGTAAGAAAATAAATGAAATCGTAAAGAACATTGAAGTAAAGCGTATTACGGAAAAAATACGATTTACGGAAATGGGAGTCGTCATAATCGTAAATCGGAATCATAGAACTGTAGCTTAAAAGCGTACTCTTCATTTCGATTTACGAAACGTTGTTGAGCATTTGGGCTTATCAAAAGTCAAGAGGTGTCCGCGATATACGCGATGTAAATTTGGCCGCTTTCCTGATTGCGCCCATTAACTATGTAAAGTCAAAAACTTATCGCACGTAGGACTATTTTCATGGTAAGTTGTTTGATTGTGATGTCTCGTGAGCAATGGAATCTGCATAATCAGTGAAGTGCCAGAGGTTGCAAAAAACTGTTCGCAAATTGAAAACATTTATGGTGTTCCCCCGCTTATTCGCATATGAGCGGTAACATGGCCAGATTTCCCTCCCTCAGCGTGTCGGGGAAATATTTAATAATGTTCCCCGGATTTGGGTGTCTTTCAAGGCTCGAGAAAGCCGCCGTGGCGAGGCTCGTGGCCATGGTGAAGAAAAGTGCTGTTTTGATGTTCATGTCTTTGTACGTTGGCACCGTAATACGCAAACACTACGCAAAACAGATTACGCGCTTCACTGACCAGAACATACGAGCGTTCGAAAGATTGTTCTGAGGTCGTTGTTCACCTTACAAAATATCAATAAACTACCATTGCCAATACTGACCAGTCTTTCCTCCCGCCCTTACATATTCCGAGTATTCAAAGGAAATAGGGGTACTATAGGAACGAATCAGCACCAGTATCATCATGTTTTGGTCACGTGACCTGCTCTCGAAGTTGGCCAACGGACGTGGTCGGGTAATACTAATTGATGCCATTGAGAAGTTGTGGTTGCGAAAATACTTAAAGACAAGATTTCCAGCGTAGTCTAGATACAAGGATAAGGAAATCTTTTCGAATCAACGAGTTCTCTTCTTACGCATCACATTGTTGAATCTAGATAACACCGTGTAATCAATACTCCATCATTTACTGATCACAGTGGACTTCCCACTTTATTAAAACCGTTATCCACGGCCCATCAGCTATCTCGATTAACATCGTCGATCCTCAAGCAGCGCGCAACACTCGTTGTCAGGCATGTTAGTAAGTAGTATTTTTAATATTTTTCGCGATATTTTTGCTAGAAAAAATATTTTTCCAAAACATTTTTATTTTTATGCATATTTATTCTAGTAGTAGTAGTTTTTATGCAAGTATTTGTAATATTTTTTTCAAGAAGGTGCACCAGCACACTAATAGCGGAGAGCGAAAGATTCCAATATCACAACCGATCAAAACCGCAAGAATGTCCAAACAAGTCTCGTACAATTAGTCCGTTTTTACTCAAATTCCAAAATACCTTCGTCGTCATCCGAAATACAGATAGGCTCTTCGTCCAGCTTATCGCCAGCTTCGGAAACTCCGTGATTCTCCACCTCCTCTCTATCTCCGTCATACAGAAAGTACGTATCACTTGCGTCCAGCTCTTCATCTAAGTTTCCCATAATTGAGTCAAAAGGTCTCCTTGATCCCAGTCTAAAATTATAGTTTGCGAAATACTATGATCAATCGTGGGTTGGCCTTCTTCTTCTACCTAATGATGAATTTCATCAAGGCTTGGATCCGGAATAACGGCCCTCGACTTTAGTACTGCCAACATTTTAATTGTCTCTAGTAGTGATCTTCTTCTTGCGTCCGTAAGCATGCACATCACCGCGGAAAAACGTGACTTAGACGGCGAGGACATTGCTGGAGTACATACAAAGTCTCCTGCCATCTCATAGATGACGGGAAACGTAGCTCTTCGAGATCTGTACTATTGCGCAACATTACAATCCTCATCTTGTATCGTTTCGTCTGAATACCTCATTAGTTCGTCGATCGACTTGCTTTCAAGAAAATATTTGGGGTTGGATATCGATCTGAGCCATCACTGGGGTTTTGATTTCTCTTTGCATGTAATGGAAGTTTCTGCCTCTTTTCGTACTCCGTCTTGTACTTGTGAAAGAGTTCAAATAAGCTTCTTGGACATCTGAAACAGTATATTGAAAGCCATGTGCCCTTTGAATGTCAAACTTCAAACGAGGATCAAGCACTGTCGCGATATAAAGATTATTTAGGGGTTGGATATTACAAGACCAAATATTGTAATATTTGAGTAATTTGGCACACGCGTTCAGAACCCCCACAGCTAGTGAGGGTTGAGTCTCCTCGAACTGTGGAGTGTTATAACCCTCAGGCTAATTTAAGATATGTTCCACACAGGGTATTGTGAACCCAGCTGTTTTATAGTTACTGCCTTGAAGCCTTTGGATTATAAATAGGGCGCAAGCCCCAGAACAGTTAGAAGGTCTCTCAGGCTTCGAACACCACGCTTCGCCATGTATAAAAGTGCTTGAATATTTTTTGAAAATAAATATATTTTCTACAAGCTTTTGCTAAAAAAAATATTTTTCCAGGATATTTTTATGTTTTTTTATGCTAACGTAAATCACCCCTGTTCGCACCAAACCCTACATTGGGTCACCGCCTGCATTTTGTAAAGATATAATATCTTTGACTTCGAATATAAACGCTAAACATACGCTAAAATATAAAAAAATTATTGAGCTTTATTTTGACATGTCTGTCTACGATGCCCTATTGTTCCACAAATTCCACAAGTGGATTTGCGTTTTTTATGTGGCTGTGAAATTTTATCTTCTGAGTCCACGGAATTTTCCAAAAAGGGATTAACATTCCCCAGAAAGCTGGAATTGCGTTCGTTGAATTCCTCATTAGACAAGTCACTAGC